>KN892867.1:3623-25754 GCA_000934455.1 Apostichopus parvimensis | reverse complement strand
ATTCAACACAATTTAACTAGCATAAATGTAGAGAACGAGATACTTTTCCTACACCTTTAACATATCAACACTACGAAAGCATTATTCAAGAGTATACTTAGTGTTCAAAAGAATATGCTCCAATAGCTATATCAGGCCAACTTGGCCTAATTTTAGCAGACTGGGTGGACCCCACATGAAAACTTGCAAGTACCAAGTAATAGACCACTGAGTGGGAACAAAGCAAAGTGGTCAGCCCCAACACATTCTGAGTAATCCTCACCATACCAAGGTATGAGAGGCTTCTGTCTTCGTCACAAGCTTCTGTGAGGGTGAGGGGTTTGGCAGAGTTACTGGTGATCAATAATTGGTTGTAAATTTTGGAGGAGAATGCAAAGGCTCATGTCATAATGTTAAGTGGTATTTTCTTGTCAGAAAATTATGTGAAAACCATACTATCCCCAGAGAGTCATTCTTGGTAGTCTTGACTGCAGACCTCAAAGCAAACAAACTATTTGTTGTCGTGAAATTAAATTAGTCGATAGACAAATTCCTTCTGCCAATGAAATTAACAATCTCCACCCATCCACTGACCCCCATGCTCCTCCACTCGATTCACAACTTGTTCAACAAACTAATTATGCAAGAGATGATAACATATTTACCGGTGCCGGTGGTTCCTTCTTTCTTTGCTGCATCTTTGGTAGGTTTGACTGTAGTCTTTGTTTTACTAACATCTACCGTCCGAATGGTTGTTGTTGTTGCGATCTCTGGTTCACGCCTATTATACTCATCCACAACCAGAAGAGCAACATGTTGATTGACACCTGTAACTAGAAACAAATCCAAATAAAATACAATAGCTGAGTTTTTTAAATTTCATTCATTCATTCATTCATTCATTCATTCATTCATTCATTCATTCATTCATTCATTCATTTATATCTTTGTAGTCCCATGTATGAAATGTTCCCTGGTTAGGTGCAATGCGTACTTCCTTGTAAAGCTCCCTCTTTTTCTCTCTCTTTCTTACTATCATATAAGTAACTTACCTTCACACTGCTTCTTTGATATTTGCTGACTGTAGGTTTGAAAAGAAAGAAGGCATTTATGAGCTGTATTGGTGATATGTGGGACTAGTGAATCCACTATCTCAAACCATGGTCAAAAGAAAGAAGGCGTTTATGAGCTGTTTAAGTGATATGTGGGACTAGTGAATCGACTATCTTAAACCGTGGTCAAGTACTCTTCTCTGGCCGAGAGTACAAAGTTCATATGATAGCTGAGACTCAGTTCCCAACATCATATTACACACTGTTGAAATGACAAAGGAGATCACACACTTTAGCAAATTTTACTAAATTGTTAAGGAAATTGCCATTTTTGTGAGGCTATTACACTTCCTTCCTTTGTGTTGTACTACTTTGTCCCTAGGTCTCAAAAACTACCATTTGTTCTTTTTACCAATGTAAGTGTCATGAAATATCAGTATACAATAGCTTGCCTGATTTCAAAGATGGCAGATTACTTATTAACAAGATTCAGGATTTATTTAATTAGATTTTTTATGTTGAACATGTGGTCTGCAGACCTTTTGTAGTCTGCCAGAATATTATGGTGGTCAGTTAATGGAATGGGTTCCACAAGGGGTATACAAAAGTATATTTAAGTGGTCCTTTCATAAATGGCCTTTATATCCAGCAAACAACAAAGGTAATATTTACAAACACTGTTTTTGACACTCATGAGAATCATGCTTTGCAGGATCCTTGCACTCCTTGCTGCTGCAGTCTTACAATGTTGTTTAAGATGGGTACAATCTTTGACATATTAGCATTGTTTACAGTACAGATTGTGGATGTGGGAAGAACTGCAAAATGTTTCATTCCATTGGGCCAGGCAGGGTGATTACCTACCCCACCCCCTCTAACACTGCAAGACTTCCTCTAATAAATCTTTCACAAAAAATCTTACTGCTTAGCAACCCATTTTTTGTCATTAATTATTAATAGGATACATGACATGGCTAAGAGACTGGTGGCATGTATTTTTCCTTAAATCTCTTCCAGATAACTTGATCATTGCAGATAGCAGAAATGGTAGTGGATGCAGTCAGCAGTGAAATAGAGTGTCCAATGCAGTCTTGAACTGGTATCAGTGGCAGAAACCAACAAAATACTGACGAACAAGTTTATTATTCTTCTGGCATACAGAAGTAAATTTCAGCCTGTAACTTGGTCCTATAAATTAGTCACTCATTTAGCATCATGTTATTACCTGTCATAATCGTTCAAGAATTCAATGCATTCCACCCTATTAATACTCCAGATGCAGAACGGATCTTGCTCACAAATACTGGGAGGGAAGAAAAGACAAATATATCTTTTAAGGATAGTTATGGCAATCACTCCAAAAAGATTCTGAATGAAAAGATTTAGGTATCAAAACTGGAAAAAGTACTATTTTTTAAAGAAGGCTGGAGGGTTGATGTTCAAGTGAAAACACACAAATTTGCAGAAAGAAAGATGGATGCACTATTTTATGCAACATAAACATACATGATATCAAGTTAATGGGTTCAGCTGACAACACAGTACAAACATGAGGTTGATAAATATTGACAATGCCACAGTTAATTTCATCCAGTTGGGCCTTTTTGTGTGAACTGTACTTTTTTTCATATCATGCTTCAAAGCAGTTGTACTGACAGTATGAGCAGTATGAATATCATAATTTCTATCAGATAAAATAGGTTAGGAACTGTTCATACTGTCAGTGCAAGTGCTTCCAAGCACCATATGGGAGCACAGTAAATAGTGGTCTGAGCTCTGAGAAATTGTCCCAGCTGTCAATAAATGCAATTGGTGCATCAGACTGGTGATACAAAATAAACACCCAGTTGGGACAGTTATTTTCTATACTGTACTGCCATGTCCCGCTTCAAAGCACTCGTATTGTCAGTATGAGCAGTATGAATATCATGTTTCTATCAGATCAAGGTTAGGAACTGTTTGTACTGCCAATACCAGTGCTTTGAAGCATGACAAGGGTGGACAGTATAGAGAGGTATTAGCATTAGGAAAATTTCCTAACTGGCTGAAATAACCAAGAGAACTATGAATATTCATGATTTGTCAGTGAAATTTAATTGTTGCATCAGACTGATATTACAAAACACAGCCAGTTGGGACAATTTCATCATGCTAATACCTCTCTAAACTGTACAACAATATCATGTTCTCAAAGCACCGGTATTGACAGAAAAAACAGTTCTTAGCCTTGATCTGATAGAAACATGATATTCATACTGCTCCTACTGACAAAACGAGTGCTTTGAAGCGGGACATGGCAGTACAGTATAGAAAAAATTGTCCCAACTGGGTGACAGAACAATCATGAGTCATGAAAATTCATGTTATATCAGTGAATTTCATCTTATTATTACAGTTTGGCTTAATTGTAAGGATATCTCCTATACAAAGTGCATTTCCATGAACAAAAGTGCACACATCCTTTGCATATATCCTTTCACAAAGAAGAACATTTTCTATGGATATTGCCAAGCAAGGGTGCGGATAATTCAATCCATGCATCAGACTGATAACACAGAACAAAAATGACATCAATGAATTCCTCATTTGTAGGTACTAGGTAAATTTCCCATTGGTTCAATTCTACTCTGTTTCTTGAATGTGTTGTGTATATGTATGTTACTTTCTCCCGGGTTTATTATGGAAGGGTCCAGTATGTTGACAGGGCACTATGGGATAGTAAGCAGGTATTGAGCATAGTGCACCACTGTGTTATATGCCCAGTGACATATACCTTAGGAACTGAGCATGTGTAGCGCAGGGTGCTAGTTTAGCCCCTGTTAATATTTTATTCCTCATGTGGTCAGACTCCTTCACTTGTATTGTTAACTATGTCATGTACATAGGGCACTGACTTCCTCAATGGAAGTCTGTTGGGAGTATGTAGGGGTTGACCAGAGAGAGAGAGAGAGACAAGGAGTCTCCAGCCTGACTGTTTATCTTGAATCCCCTCTTCTTTCTTTGCTCCCCTTTTATTAATTATCTTGACTTCGGTAACTTCTGCGCTTCCTGTTCTCACCCCTTGAAGCATTCCTGCGCTCTCAATGTGTGTTCTGCGGTGACACCCCTTATGTTATACCTGTTAGGAAGCAGCATCTGGCTTCTCTCAACTGTAAGGGCAAAACAACTCCTCTTTGTTTGTGGTCATTGGCCACCCTATAATTCTAAGGGTGAAGTTACGATGTTCAAAGTTTAAAACATAGCCATATCCTATGGATGCATCACTCATCTGCCGACACAAACTGAGGCAACACCCTCACCTCTTTCTGAGAGAAAGTGGAAGACTGTTCAATAGTCTTCCAGCCAACTTGCTGTATATTTCTGATCATTCAGGTCTTAATTTACTGATGGTGCCAGTCGAGGGGTCCATTAGGGCAAACTAAATGAGCGGAGACATTACTTGGTCTTGACGAGATACCTTGGGCCTGGGACGGGGTGCTACCCTACGATGGGGATACTGATGTAATGACCTTGAAGCCAGCCAGGACCCTTGGGGTGTACCAGCTGAAGGCTGTGTGATATCATACTGTGTTACCATAGCCATGGTTACAGACCGTATCTCCTGCCCTGACGTGATGTATTGTCTGTATTTTTATTGTAAATTAAGGTCAAGCTTGTGAACACACTAATACCTCGCTTGGTACTTACACACTATTATGTATGTTTCATATCAATCAGCAGTAAAATACTTGGGTGGAAGGGCCTACTGATTATAAGAGCCAGTCTTTACCCTCATTCCAATGTTCTTGCACACTGATTTGTGTATGTTTTATTAATTTCCAAGCTTCCGTCCCTATACCAGCTGACCATGATAGTCATCATAGACACCCCTAACCCCGCTGTTCCTATGTCATACAATAGCTAATTTCTTTCTTAAAGTATGAGGTATAGCATTGTGGATATGTTTGTGTGTAGTGTTCTAGGTTAGAATGTTTGGCCCATTAGCACAAGCAATTCATATAATTGCGAGAGTATTATATATTAATCCATTCTAAGTTTGTTCACGATACCTTTACCCCAGTAAAATACTCCATGATATAATTTTTAATAATAAACTTTGTTTGAAAAGTTAAAAGACAGATTTCATTAAAAATTCAAAATTATGCACAAACTTATTTACAATCAGTTAAAGAGAATGCGCCATTAAATAAATTATCCGGCATTTTAACTCACCACTCATCACTGATCTTGTTGCAATTCTGAAGACCAAGTTGGTGGTGTAATCCATCTGATGTGGATACATTTAGTATCCGCTCATCGTACATAAAATTTATTTTTAAGTTTGTTATGCCTATTGTAGAATCGTTTGTGAAATATTCCTCCATGAGAAAAGTAAAAGATTCACCATCCAAGGTGAACTTTAAGAGACGTCCATCCTCTGTGAATTGATAAGAAAGAGAGAGAGTAAGAAATAGAAACAAGCTAAGAAACGCAGACAAAATAAAGCTAGAACTTAGAATCAATACTTGCTCAAAGCTCACTGTTTATTTATTTCACAGCATCCGTGATGACAAACTGTTGTATTTTGATAGGATTAAGTATGTGTATCAATGTCAAATACATGTCAAAATATGGATTACAATACAGCTAAATGGACCAGCAAAAATGGACTTGAAACAGCAGCTTGCACCCCAACTTTACCAAACATACCAATAACACTATAGTCACACACTACAATCTAAAAACTATGAGGGACTGTTAGTGATTCATTTTAAAATTATAATTCCATTCACACAAATAAATAAGGTGCTTTTGTTAATCCATAAATAGGGACATGGAAGGCCAAATCAATACAGATTGGAAACAAGGAAAAGAGAATTCACTGTTTCAGACAAAAAGTTGCACTTTTATAATGAAGCAAAACATTCTGATAAGAAACATAGTGCTGAAATTAAATGCAAGAAAAATCTAAACAATTATGTAGTGACACTCCAATTGAGGGTTCTCTGAATAAGGAAGTCTATACCTTCAGCACAAATTAAAAATACTGTTAACAGACTGTTCGATAGAGCCTAATGCTGTTTCCTACCAACCTGTTCCGATGAATATAACCTTGTGGTAGTCACCATCTGGGACCTGTTTCTCCAATGTCTCTAAGGCAAGAAACCTTCCTTCATGTTCAAACGTTGCTGTACAATCCACCTGATCGGACATGAGGGGATGATCCTGTAACCATTCACTATCCTCGCTTAATCTAAAACACTGGACCAAATATAAACAGACAAATAGACGATAAAACCAGACACATGTTATGGAGAGTGAATATCAGTAAAAGTGACCATAGGGAGACATCTGGCCTTTTATAAACGATGAAATAACCCAAACTTAATCAAAGAATAATAACTAGAATGCCCATGTAACATAAGGCTTCTGTACTCAAAGTGGTACAATTACATACCAAATATACGATCTGTCCAAGCTTCCCTTGCGATATTATGTTTTGGAAGATGCGTTTGTGTAGAGAGACATATATTAGTGGAGTGAAGTTAATGTTTTGGTGTTTGTTGGCTTCAAATGATCTTGACCTCCACCAAAAGCAATAATATGCTCCTGAAAGTTGATATGGTACATCTACAAACCAAATATGAGATCTGTCCAAGGTTCCCTTCTTGCAATATCATGTTTATGAGATTTTCACAATTTGACCTGTTGACTTCAAATGACCTTTGACCCCACTAAAAGCAATAATAGGCTCCATAAATTTGATATGGTTCATCTACTAACAAAAGATGGGATCTGTCCAAGCTTCGCTTCTTGCATTATCATGTTTACAAGCTTTTCACAATTTGACCCCTGATGACCCCAAATGACCATTGTCCTCCACCAGAAACGATAGGCTTCTTGTACTCAATGTGGTACTTCTACACACCAAATATGAGGTCTGTCCAAGCTTTCCTTCTTGAGATATCATTTTTACAAGTTTTTCACCATTTGACCCCTGGTGACCTCTATTGACCTTTGACCTCCACCTAAAACTATAGGCTTCTTCTACTTAATGTGGTACATATACATATTCAATGTACAAATGCACACGCACACATATAAGCCATCATGAATGCAAAAGTTACGACTTTCATCGATTCAAAAACTCATCATTACAATCATGGTTACGGAAAATCAAAAAAGGATCCCTCAACCTACCTGGTCCTAGTCACCTATAATTAATAGTGCACTAGATCACCGATACAGAGAACAATGACTACCAATTGTCCCTTTAAACTGGTTCATAAAAACTAGAGAAATAAATGGAGAATGGCAAAGACAAAACCATGATGCTGGAATAATACATGTAGGGTAGCCTGCAAGCTCTCCAATATTCAATGACTTTCATACTATTCACTTATTCCAGACAATGCTGCCACCCTTGGCTTTCACATTTAATGGTACTACCATGCAAAGGTTTTTGGTTTGGACTATTTAGTGTCCTGCTGTATCAGTAACAACAAGCCCATACAAATCCACAACTCCCTAACAAGAATTCAAAATACAACAAAATAAAGGTTCGCTTTAAAACCTGATATAAATGGACTAAATTGCACAGTGTATGTACTTTGATTGAAGAAACAACTTACATGTCCAGATGCAGTTCCCAGAGGCCTAGGCAAGTCTCTTTTATCAATTACTGCTCCAGAAGTCTCATTTTTAAATTTTTGGCTGTAAAAGACCTCCAGAATAGCCTCGGATTCAATCATACATACTGCACTACTTTTAGCCATCTCACTCCTAGCACCAAGAGAAACAAGACAACATTATCAGTTATATCCATTGCTTTTATTTGATAACAAAAGCAAAAGACACAACTTCAGAAGGCTTTATAGTTGATGCAGAGGAAATGGTTGTCTTCTGAATATATATGCAAAATAAAATATGACAAATGCTGAGTTCATTGCTATATATGATAATTGCAAAAGTTTTTGATCACTCCAAATATTTTTATGCTTAATAATTGGGGAACACACTCTTTATGCATGGTGATCACTTACGTTGCACCTTACTTTCACGGTTAGGCTTAATTGTTAGGATGTATCTCATAGAAAGGAACTTCCAGGAATAAAAGAACATACTTGCACATGTGGCTGTTTTCATCATCATACATGGTTATCACTTAGCTCATCATTATGTATACGATGAGTCAACTCATGATTATTCATAACAATCATGAACTCATCCACTATGTATTTTGAACATTTATATTGAATAGTTCAAACTATGGCTGTACTCATCATCAAACACGATAACCACTTAGCTCATCATTATGTATAAAATTAATCAACTCAATCATTTCAATTAATGTACTGCCTCCTAAACATCTTGCATAAAAAAAAATCCAATTCTTTCTCTTTAACCATTCTATTGCTCTTTATACTATCCCAGACTTATACAGTACATGACATCAAGTGTAAATGTTAGGAATATTTCTTACCCAGCATTTGAAAAGATTGCAAAATACACAGACTTGTTGTGGGGTTTACTGAAATCGTGAAGCTGGACAGCCTCTGTGTAAGAAATATTTTAATCGGAAGTTAAATATCATGATCTGAGGCAGCATGTCTACATATAACATTACAGCTGTATCTTACAATGAATATTAACAATGTGGTGGTACCATACTCCAGTATTAGGTAATAAGTACCTGTAAATGTATTATGTTAGTTGTTAACTTATTCCAACAAACCGATACCTGTTAATGTATTATGTTACCTTACGCAAGCAAAATTGCACTAGAATTGATCAAATGAGGCATTAACCTCATTAATTTATTACGACAAGAAACAACACATTTAATTCTTTATTTTGGTACTTTTTTGCTGATTCCAAATAGTCGTAACCAATAGATCTTTTAGTGAGTTTGTGGTATCAAACAACTTATCATAATGATGTTTAATTGCAACTATACAATAATCTTTCTCTTATCTGTGAATAGAGGACAAAGTGCCAATCCTTGCATTAGGGTGAATCGGTATAAGCAAAAACAGATACTGATAAATGACAAATACCGGGTATTACCGGGTATTGCGGATATTTTCGTGGAACCGCTACTTCCAGTGTTAACTGTACTATCAAAGACTATCATGAACCTATGGACACTAGCCTAGCCTACAAATGTATTGCGATTTATGACGACTTTCCCATCTATGTTTATTCTTTTGCAGCAAATAAAGACTTGATTAAAAAGAAAATAAAGTACGAAAAATCAGTGTTGTTTACGTGTCATTTCAACGTGAACTTACATTTCAGTACACTCCACTACAGGGCCCGGTCTAACCACAAACAGAACAGTAGCATATAATAGGTATGGGAATTACCAGGAAAGTATTGGATAGCAATGCGTAGAAATGGTATCAGAACAGGTATGAATACATGTAATGCACAGAATCAGTATTAGAACAGGTTTGAATATACGTAATGCGCAGAATCGGTATAATAACGACACACCAAGTTAAGTTATAATGTACTACGAAGGTTGAGCGCAAAATTGGTGTTCATATTGTAGAAGACAGTGCTTATACTACTAACAACGACAGGTATGAGTACACGTATTGCGCAGAATCGGTTTCTTTCCAAATAACTTGTTGGAGCATTTGACAAGCTATGTGAGTGAAAAGGAACTTGTGAGAACCATTTGGTGGGAAACCATACTTGCGAGTACTGTAGAACTATGCTGAAGTTTTAAAGCAATTAGCCGTAGCAAAGGGTGGGTATTATTATACAACGTGGCTGGGGAATGACTTTAATTTATCAAGTAGCGGTCTGTAAAAAAGAACTTTGGGGGATTCCTTTCTTTGAAATGATATTCTCAAGTGTAAAGAGAGTGACATCTTAGAACCGCAAAAGCTCCATGGCATTGTGAAAGTAGTGAGATATAGACCAGATTATCCCATCAATAAGTTTAGTATGGATTGTTTTAAAACTTAGATGAAACCTTGCCGATCTCTGTGACAGTAGGTACAGAAAGCTGGGCATGCATTAATGTCTGTATTTTACTCGGGGGACTTAGACCTACTTCAAGCACCTTTTACCAGCGCGGGTTTCTCTTAGTTAGAAAGCATTGCATCGCTAACAGAAATTGCAGATTCCTTGCTAGACAAAAATGCATACATGTATTGTTATTAATGTTCACACCAATGCCATCCAATCCCTTTTCCCTGCATACTGAAGCACGTGTTTCAAAACCAAGTGCTGTGCTGTATTCTGTACTTCCCCCCTCACCCATCCCTAGATAGACTGTTCCAAATTATTGTGTAAATGTAACCCATCAGAGCTTGTGATTGGTCGAATAGGTTTAAACCATTTTTGAATGTGAAAACACAAGAAACATATCATTGTGTTCATTCGTTGATCTTTTGTCTGGTACAGTACAAGCAACAGGTGCTGCAAGGGCTAAGATTGTGCAGCAAGAATGTTACAGTTGGGTACTACGGGGAGTGGTACGTTACACACGATAAACAGTAGCAGCGGGAATTTCTGAGTTTGCGGTATTTTTATCCGGTAATATTTGTACCAGGTATTCAAGGTTTGTTTCATATAAACCTGGTATTTTCGGTTTATTTTTGGTTAATGACAGAGTTCAATACCGTCGGTATGGGTATGAATGAAACACCAGGTATACCTGGTGTATCGATATACCGCCCCCCACCCCACCTTGCATCTTGTGTTGCATTCAAATACAATGGCAGGCTGTTCGTAAACAAACCCTTGTCATTCAATGTTTTGACTTCACATTTTATGTGATTAATATTTGTAAAACAGCAAAACCTTGGGAGAAATCCCTTTTGGATTGCCTTAATTTTTTTCGTAATGGGACCTGTATATGTGGACTGTCTGTACAGACAATACTAACCCAAGTGTGTATACTTGATTCCATCTGATGAACTGTTAGGTTGAATGAATGCTTTCTGATAGGATCTCCAATCCTGTTGAGAATACTGTGATTCCTTCATGCAGATCTTTCCAATGATTGGTTGACCATCCTGGAAGAAATTAACCGATAATTGAATGTAATTAGTTCGTCACTAGAACCGAATGTCATTTCATTATTCTAAGATGATACAATAAATACACTGTTTTGATCTGGTGCTGTCTCATATCAACAATTGTTCATAAATCTTTTAAATTTAAAATAGTACTGACATAACCAGAAATGAAGATATGAATGGGAAAGCAAAGTGTTCAGGATAAAAGTAAGGCTGAAGATTAAATCAGCTGCTACACTCAGATTAGGAGTAAGCCCTTTCCTGAAATACAATAACAAACAAGTTTACCAACGAATGCGGTGAGGGAATGCGGAGAGGGCTCGAAAAAGAATTCAAATTGTGAAAGGAGATACATGTAGTGCATGCTGATATTTCAATCAGATAAGTTTAGGTGTAAGCCTTTCTTATGCAGAAAATCGAAGAAGTTGTAAATACATGAGTATAATTAGGGTTTAATCAATGGTCTAATGTGCGTTTATCACAGGGTAATGCACATACAGGGGTATAACTCACGGGATGCACAAGGCCGAAGGCCGAGTGCATACAGCCATGGGGCTCTACCCCCCGTGAGTGAATTATCCTGCGCTAAACGCACGGTTGATCCTTAATTAACCCTGTTCATTCATACAAAGCACTAAATAAGCATTAATATTCATCTCAGAATGTTACAATTTCATTAAATCATTAAAAGAAAATAACCAACAATTGTCTCGAAAGGGTACCCTGTTTTGCTTTTCTTTTATTATAATCTAAAGTCTCAGAACAATGTGAAAGCAGGATACCACAAATAGAAGTAAGTGTAAAACCGAATGAGCTGTTTTAAAACAGAATCTTCATTGAGCTCTGACTATTACCGAAATTAACTTTACTTTTCTATGTTCTAACGAGATATTATTGATTCATATCTTACATATTCAGGACAATGTGTCAGATGCAATAACATACCTCATGGAAGAAAAATACAAGCCAAGCACTTCCATTCTCTGAAAAACTTCCAAGCAATTGTGGCCCTGGGCAGGAAAAAAAAGGGGGGGCACAAATGAATGACTTTTTAGGAAGTTTGAAAGGAAAAAACTGATGACATAATTCTATAGAGCTTCGACACAATCAAGAATGCAACAAAACATATAACCCACATTGCATATTAGTATATATGTTTAGCACACTAGCCAATGCAAACACATGAGTTGAGTTTATACTGGTGTGTTATACCAGATGAGTATTAGGTTTGTTCAACAGTTTTAATTATCATCTTGACTATACTTAAAAATTGATTATCTCACTGATTGTAGCTATGAACACCAGAGATACTTAAAGTGCAAGAAACATCCTTTCCATAAATAGATATTAACATATATACAAGCACAATCATAGACACAAACATCTAGACTGACAGACATTGCTGACACATATTGTTCTGAAAATTTTAAAATATAAAGGTTCTAAAGGTGATTATTTAATGATTTACTTCTGTGCTCCCTAACTTTTGTCACCATTGACTTGTAAGTCTATATAATAGTAATATATTACTCACATTTGTGAGGATGAAATTTATTTGCTTCCTGCTTATTATCCTCTCTGGCACACAAGTAGGGAAAATTTCTACAACCCGATTTGACTTCATTGGGAATTTGATCAACAGAACATCTGCGACATGCATAACACTGACTCAATCGGTAGTAGAACCTGCAAAGACAAAAAAAGGGAGGGGGGGTGGGGGATGAAACAGGTTGACATATTGTATCTGTCATTGAAGACAGTACCGTGAAGTTCTAATAGATGGTTCAACGTTATCATGACAGTACCAAAACAATGTGTAAAAGTAAGTCGGCCTGACGTTTCGATCCTAGCAGGATCTTCTTCAAAGGCCAAATGACAAGTAACAGAAACAGAAGGGAAAGTACCAAAACAAGACGTTAGACCAGAGAACCAGTTGACTTTGTGATTCCTTGCCATATAATTTACTCAAAATTGTAGAGCAAGTGAGTTAAATTTGTCCAAGAATTAATTCCATCTCTTACTTGTAGCAATCACTTGTGGGCATCAACCAATAAGTTCACTGGTAAGGATTTACAGTATAGAATTTTATTCCTAAAATGTTTCAATATCCAGAAACAACAGTCTTCCTATATATGTGAAATATAGACACATAGATGTTTGAATAACAGGACATTTAAGCTTGAAGGCCCTTGAGTAGAGAAACTGAGAAGGGTCACTTGAGTTTGCTGAAAGCACCCAACACGAGAATACCAACTCTCTGTAGCAGATTTCTGTTCCTGCATGACTGTATTCTAAATATTTTTTGGAAATCAGTTTTTGGAAATCAGATTTTTTCTCAATTGGGCCTGTTCACTAAACTGAACTGAAATTGACCAACCTATGTTCACCAAAAGAAAATCATAGCATTGGAGAATTCACAGATTAATTGTAGCTTTAATTTTGGAGTTATCATGTTTAAAGGGTTTTCAGACTTTGATGCCTGTTGACCTCATTTGACCTCTACCAATTTCAAGAAGGTTCTTGCACTCACCAAGGTGGAGATCTACAAACGAAGTATGAAGTTCAAGAAAGATGTACTGTACTTCTTGTGTTATTGTGTCTACAAGATTTTCGGACTTTCACTTAAATGTTGCCTGAAAATTACCTTTGTCCTCCAACAATTTCAATGGGGTTCTTGTACTCACCAAGCTGGATCTACATACCACCATGTATGAAGTTCAACAAAGATCTACTTTTTGAGTTATCATGTTTACAAAGTTTTCAGACTTTGACCTCTGTTGACCAAAATGACCTTGGAACTTCACAGAAAAGAATAGTTCTATTACTCAACAAGGCAGAACCAAGTATTAAGTTTACCTAAAATGAACACCATCGCCTTGATTCCTTTAGCCTCCGGCAAGGTATCAGCAAACAAATAATTCTGATTTGTTACAGATAAGCGAACGGACTACTACCAGCGCAGGTTACAACATTTAGTTTTTGAGAAATCATTCTTTATAAATTAGTCCACCATTCTCAGTCAGAGTGGCTAAAGTATTAAGTTTTTCTTGGATTGTTAACATACTTACTGTATACCATAATTGGAGTATTAAACAAATCACCAACAGGTGCGGTATTGTGAAAGTGAACCAACAGTACATATTACACTACAGATGATGCCAGCTAGAAACTGAAGGTGTTTGAAGCAGCTCTTTGAGTTGAGTTTGATGAATTTTTCAAAGTTTGAACACTACCTTTACCAGCGTTTGTACACTAATGTATAAAAACAAACATCTAAGGGCTAGCCTTTCCAGGACTTCACTTAGAATTAAGTGGTTGGCCCCTGAAGTAGCCTCAAATTCAAACCGGACCATCACAGATGGTCCAGTATCCAATATGTCATCGATGCCGATGAAATCATCGACATTGTCAGTCGGGGGAAAGATTCAGGCAGGGGATGTTTGCATTGAAAGCTGGACAAGAATTAGACCACTTCTACGTAGGTACACAACCACCTCCTCATTTTCAGATTCACACAGAGTATTTAATAACACAACCTTGCATGTAGAGCAACTTATATCCCTAATTAATGTTATAGTCGAAATATGCTCCAGAATGCATTATTCAGCGTCTAAATTTTTTTTTTTCTGGGGTAGGAACCCTACATGGGAGTCAGTTTAAATGACCCCAGGGCAGCACCTCCTACTTTGTAAAATCCTTCATTCACCTCTGGACTTCCTAAAAAGGTGCCCCTCCTTAAATCAGTCGGGAAAATGTTGAGTTTATTATTATTATTATCACAATCTTGCGTTTAGAGCACATAAAACCTAATTTATAGTTTAAGTGTGCCTTAGAATGCACCCCTTTCTTTATAAAGTCCTCTATTTGCATACAACGTAAAGTCCATGTTTATCACCAACAGGTAAAGTTAATAAACAGTGAAGATGACTTACACATGGACTTTGTACTGACTCTGAAATAGAACTGCCATAAAACTCAAGCCTCCTATTGCAAGCTGGCACAGCACAGTTGCTATGCTGTATAGAACATTTGTCAAACCTGACAAGGTTTGTATTAAGCTCTCTGAATATCTTTGTGTGCCTCATGTTAACTCACCGGTTAGTGGTTTACTCTCCTTTATTACTACATCGACCTTGCAGACAATGCTTTTGTAATGCTTGTTGGGTGGGGGAGGGGGTGGGGGGGCAAGGATATCTGGCATAAATGTTGGGACATGTAAATCTGCTATTTACATTGTTCTTTACACTTCTACAGTGAACACAACATACATATTTCTTAATCGTCTTGCTCCAAAAGAATTTTTAACTTGCCTCCTTTTCCTCCCCTCTCCCCTTCCCTAACATCATATCTCCTAAATGGATACAGGTGATCCTCTTGACTGAATCAAATCAATAAAGTCACAATTTAATTGAAAGGAACAATGCTTTAAGCTTAAAAGTGGCTGGTTGGCTTTGATTTCCCCTGCAATTATTTATAAGTACTGGAAAGGTTGCTAGTGTAGAATGGTAATTAACGCCTATCAATATTTCTAGTGTTCCAACGATAATCGGTTAGATAATCGGTATCGGGTTGATTATCAGACAATCTGCATCGATCGGCAAAATCCATTGCTTTACCATAGCGGAACCGATTTTTATGTTCCATATAAAGGATTGTATTTTGCAGCGCATTTGATTCACCACAACCAAAACGGGGGAAAATATAGATTGTTGGATTCAACACTATTCAAAGTCGGGGAAGGTGCAATAATCTACAGTGTAACAGAATCGCAAGTCCCTCACGCAAGATTGTACTAATGCTCTTCGATATACTATCCAGTTGAGTTTTGGCACTTGACATCATACAGTATACCCGCGATAAGCTTACGAAAATTCTCCAATACCCTTTGTTTTGGGTGGTGTACAATGGTTTGTGGACCATCGCTTTAAGCATATATCACAATGTTATGGTAGCAACTTTTTGATGGTTCTGTAATCATGAATTTTTAACATTCAGTGATGAAATGTACTCACTCTCTTGGACACTGTGAATCAATAGCATCGAAACGAGTTGGTATAGCCCCACCAGTTTGTACCTTAAAACAGAAAACAAAATTAAGCAAAAATTAAATATAAACCTGAAGATAGATAAATCATTCAATTCAAAGTATAACCACACAACAATACTGTACTTCCTATCAGATTGACTGAAGTAACTCCTGCAATACTCCACACAACCATACTGTACTTCCTATCAGATTGACTGAAGTAACTCCTGCAATACTCCACACAACCATACTGTACTTCCTATTCCTATCATATTGACTGAAGTAACTCCTGCAAAACTCCACACAACCATACTGTACTTCCTATCAGATTGACTGAAGTAACTCCTGCAATACTCCACACAACCATACTGTACTTCCTATCAGATTCACTGAAGTAACTCCTGCAATACACCACACAACCATATTGTACTTCCTATCAGATTCACTGAAGTAACTCCTGCAATACTCCACACGACCATACTGTACTTCCTATCAGATTGACTTAAGTAACTCCTGCAATACACGACACAACCATATTGTACTTCCTATCAGATTGACTGAAGTAACTCCTGCAAAACTCCACACAACCATACTGTACTTCCTATCAGATTGACTGAAGTAACTCCTGTAATACTCCACACAACCATACTGTACTTCCTATCAGATTGACTGAAGTAACTCCTGCAATACTCCACACAACCATACTGTACTTCCTATCAGATTGACTGAAGTAACTCCTGCAAAACTCCACACAACCATACTGTACTTCCTATCAGATTGACTGAAGTAACTCCTGCAAAACTCCACACAACCATACTGTACTTCCTATCAGATTGACTGAAGTAACTCCTGCAATACTCCACACAACCATACTGTACTTCCTATCAGATTGACTGAAGTAACTCCTGCAATACACCATACAACCATGCTGTACTTCCTATCAGATTGACTGAAGTATATAACTCCTGTAATACTCCACACAACCATACTGTACTTCCTATCAGACTGAAGTAACTCCTGCAATACACCATACAACCATGCTGTACTTCCTATCAGATTGACTGAAGTATATAACTCCTGTAATACTCCACACAACCATACTGTACTTCCTATCAGATTGACAGAAGTAACTCCTGCAATACCCAATACAAATGCTTCAATGTATTTCTACTGGGTTAAATGATAAAAGAGAGGAGGTATTAACATATATTTACTTGTCCTGATGGTCAGTTAATGACTATATAACAATGTGACTTTAAATATATGTTAAGTAGACTAAGCCAAAGTAAACTTGTCAAACTGCTTCTTATAGCTCCCCTTCTCCAAAAGACATCATTCCCACCTGTAAATGCTTCACTCTGATTTCCCTCTTAAGTATTTATTTTCCAATACTGACTGTATTAAAACACACACACTTACTATTTGATAAAAAAATAAAATATTCCAGAATAAAGCTAGCAGCTTCATTGCCGTACCAAACTTCACGTATCCTGAATTCTGCACATTTTCCCCTGCAAAATATAAAAATTCAAAATTCAATCATCTTTAAGAGAAAGATTACTAATACTATGTGAGATTGACTATAACTAACTTAATCGTAAAGATTCGTTAAGGTTAGAATGTTCCATTCAATGTACAGGGGTATCATTTTGACAGCTGCAATCGGGTTGTGGTTGCGATGCACCCTACCAAAGGAAGGTACCTGAAAACACAAACCAACATCCCACCAGAAAATATCACCATAGGCATATAAAACTATGAGGCATTGGCACATATAGCACTTGACATAGTACACTAAACATATGAGATATTGTAACAATCAGTAATTTGCTAGAAGTAGCCAAATAACTGTGGAGAGAGTTCTTAGACTAAGAGAGACTATGTGTGAAATATCTCACATCTTGATCTCAGAATGAGACACAGTTACAGTACAATGTATTATAATGCAATTATTCTACTAGTACTGCATGTGACAATGGTGGAACAACCACACCCATGGAATTTCCTGTTAATTTGGCTGCCTTAAAACATTTCTTGTCATCTGAAACCTTAAAACAATAACTACTGATTATACCGGCTCAAATATCACTGAAGACAGTCTGTAAACTTTGTTATATAAGGAACAATACAAGTATATGCAAAAACATACACTGTAGTGGAGAAGGAAGTACAGTACGAAACCAAATGACTCATACAAAAGAAAATCAAGCTATTCATAAAAATAAATTCCTATTGGTAGTTGTTATCAGCACTGTAGTGTGCAACAGTATGAATTGTATCAAATAATCCAAATTAAAGTGAAACTAGTATCCAAATAAGAGATGAAACTCACAGAATATGCTCCACCAGACTCAACCAAGACTGAACAGGTCGCAACTATCAGTGTACAAATATATACTGAATACTTGTACATATTTTGACTATGTAAAAACCACAGTAAGAAAAGTGAAGCCAACAATTTGCGGGACCTTATCACTGAACAAACTGAATAGGTTTGGTAAACAGAACTAGCATTCCTGAGTGGGTTTGAATGCAACCACTCTGAGAGACATTCTGAAAGCAAAGTCGTGCATTTAATAAAGGTCATCGTTTTAATCATCATATTTTATCACAGGACAATACAGTACGCTTAGGTACCCAAAAGTATTATTCTGTAGATTCTAAACATTAATATTTTTTAATATATAGAGAAAGGCAAATGCTCTCGGAATGGCTGGTTAAAGAAGACCATGACAGCATACAGTGATACAGTCAGTCAGTCATAGATTAGTTGATCAGGATTTCAAAGTTCAAAGTTCAAATTTTTTCAGTTTATGATGCAATATCATGATTGAATACCTATAGCAGCCCATGGCCTAAATTGCAGGATGGCTAAATCATAAATAAGCAAATTGTAAAATAAAGCTGGGCCATCATTGATAAGTAAGTTGAAAACAATGTATTGGTATTAGGATATTTTGTGGACATATATAAATATTCTAATGTCTGTTACATTTTAATGATATAAACTGTAGGCTATAGAGTGGGTGTTTGATGGAGAGAAATAATCACATCTGTGAATTACTACCCATTGCAACAAATATCAATGTACAGTAGGCTGGCCAGAGCACAGCATTAAATTATATTCACTTTGGTAATGGAGGATAAAGTTTAGTTGCATGCTTAACATCATTTTATACAGAACACTACAGTAATGACTTCATACCCTAGTAGCACACTGCCAATGCTATTTATGATATGAATGGGTATACTTAACACCATACTGACTAGTGGTACTATAGCAATAGATGATACGTGTCTGTAAAAAAAAACAGCGCTACTTAATATTGCCGGGGAGGATCCAGTTGAGATCTACAACTCATTCCAATGGCAGGAAGCAGGAGATGAACATAAACTTAATAAAGTAATGGAGAAATTTGAGGAGTACTGTGCGCCCAGGAAGAACATAACCTGGGAACGCCACATATTCAATACTAGAAACCAAAAGCCACATGAGACCATTGACCATTAAGTGACAGAATTACGTAACAAAGCGAAAAGTTGCGAATTTGGAGCCTTAACGGAAGGATTAATTCGTGACAGGATCGTGTGCGGGGTCAGTGATGACCAGATCCGTCGACATCTTCTTGGAGAAGAGGACCTGTTGACATTTGTTGTGCAAGTGAAGCTACAACGCACCAAATGAAGTCGTTCACAGCATACACAGAAAAGAACTTACAAACGGTAAGAACTTTTGCGAATTCTAATACGCTAAGAAACAAAAAGTCTCAGAAGCAGACACAGTCATGTTTTAAATGTGGCAGGGCATGGACTCAGAATCATGATTGTCTGTCCAGCTAAAGGACTATCATGTAGAAACTGTGGAAAATTGAATCATGTTGCAGTCGTTTTGATTTAAACTTGAGTTAGACATTGAAATTTCACATCTATCTAATGCTAAGAGTGAAATTGTTATAGTACATTGTAAATCACAATTTGCACGCCATGGTATTCCAGATGTCCTTATCACAGATAATGGACATCAACTCAAAAGTTGGCAAGTTGACAGATTTTCGAAACTTTATCAATTTCAACATAATACGTCTAGTCCATACCATCCTCAGTCTAATGGCATGGCAGAGAAAGGAGTGCAGATTGCAAAGGCTTTGCTAACGAAGGCAAAGGAGAGGGGACAAGATCCATACCTAGCTTTATTAGACTACAGGAATACACCAAGATATAATATTCTCGGATCACCTGTACAACAACTGTTTGGACAGAGGACAGAGACCCTACTTCCAACAACTGAACATTTACTCAAGCCGAAAATACTGAAGCCAGAGACAGTACACAAAAGACTTGTAGAGAAGAGACAAATACAAAAAACATATTATGACCGACAGACAAAGAAATGACCAGAACTACAACCAGGAGATAATGTTCGCCTACAGACTGACAAAGGTTGGAAACCAGCCACTATTGTATCTAAGACTGACCAGCCCAGATCATACTATGTAGAAACAGCTGAAGGTGTTCAGTATAGACATTTATGTAAACTGGGGGAAACGTTTAGTTATGACAGACATGACAATTACATAGTTAATTCTGACAATGAACAAACCTTTCCTGAGGAACAAACCACGAACACTGAAATTCGAAGAAGTATTCAGGCAAAGACAAAACACGTTGGCACAGTGATTATGAAATGTGACCAAAGGAAGTTATTTATTTTTTGTAGTGAAGCAGTAGTAATTTTGTAACCTAGAACCAGTAGTCAAATCTTTGATTTTATAGTTATGCAGTGTTAGGTCATTATCATCTAAGCATATTTCTGAATTTAGTTAATTGTTTCTCATCCAAGTCCTTAAATATATTTTAACTGAAAAATGGGAGATGTAACATATTGTACTCATTCACAATATGTGCTGTTATTGTAACCACCAACCTACCATATTAGAAGCCTGGGGCTGTGGTCACTCTTAGGTATGTTTTGATATGCCATCTGTTAGTAGATCTAGTTACGAACAATGAGTGTGTTAATATGAGACACTCTGAATACAGAAGTCAAAGCAAAAACAACTCTTCTTTCAGGCGCCTAGCCAAGGGGGGAGGCGAAGGGGGCAGCCGCCCCCCCCTTGAGCATATATTTTTTTTTTTTTTTAATGTTTTTATGATATTGCTAGTATTTTCAAAAGAGAAAATGCTAAGATGCAACTTACAAGGCCTGGGAAGTGCCATTTCCAGCGATCTGGGAGGCATTTTTTTCAGCCAAAATTTTCTTGTACGCTTCGCGCCAACCATGGTGGCGCTACGCTTAGATAGTTTGCAATGCCAAATCTACAGTCTCGCCCCTCCCTTGGCAAATTCCTGGCTAAGCGCCTGTCCTCTTTGAATCATCTCTTGTATCTTTATCATCAAAATATATTACAGTGACAAAACACTCACATACATGGTTAGTTTTTTAAAACTTAAAACATGAGGGCAGCCTATAGAATTACATATCTCTTTGCAAACAATTGCTTTATAAAGTCGGCTACATAAGAATATTGCAAAAATTTGCACTCCTCATTTCTGAACTCCACGCACAACAGCATTCGTCCTTTCATCACTTAAGTGTGACCTCAGTCTTTTTCTTTGTCAAAGTTTTGACAGTACATAACTTGAGAATGTTGCAGTTTAGTCAACATTTTGTCCTTGTATTCATGGCTAAATCAGTTTTCACTTCAATTGATCTCTGATCATTAAGTGTCTACGGATAAGCTGTAAGAAACTAACAAACGCCAGTGTGTATATTAGCGTAGATGTTAAGAATCAAGGGGCCACCAAAGCATTTTATAAGAAACACTAGTTCCCTGGCATGAATAACTTGGAGTTAAATCTAAAACTGTGCCAGATTTCATAAGCAATACAGCAAAACAGTGTCAGGCAAAATCCACTGTCTCAAGAATACGCGCTTGTAAACTCAAAAGTTGGCTTCATTACATAGAAGTATAATTGAAGGCGCTGCAAGAATGATCTTGTCAAAAATGAGCATATATGCTCATCCTTCCACTTCGACCAATAACTCACCCAGAGTGATCTG
>KN892865.1:6129-18424 GCA_000934455.1 Apostichopus parvimensis | reverse complement strand
AGAACTAATGAAGAGCAACTCACCTACAAGATCCCTGCTTGGCCCAATATCAACTGAATTCCAGTTCCATGAAAAGTTGCTAGCATAGTTTGTGAAGCCTTCATGGTGCTTGCTGGTCAAAACTACATACCTAAAAGATAGCAATGTATTCATGAAAAGAAGTTAAGTTCTAAATGAAAATAGCATTAGTTACCACAATTACAATATTTACGATGTTTTATCTCTTTGCAAAACCTAATGCATATACCAATGAGGCATGTGATACTAGTGTACCAAATAATCATTGAGGTTACTGTAAGTACCAGGGAATAATTTATCTGGTATAGCATAGCAAAATGCAAAGATGTATAGCGGTGCTTGTACACAGAAAACATAGTATTTTGTATGGGAATGTTCAGGCCTTCAAAAGTGCTAAACATAATTTGAGCATCAAATTATTCCATGCATACTGTATTTATTCACTTGAGGTGAAAACCTGTTGTCTTAAATGATACAGTGCATGTTACACACAACAAAAGATATTTACAGAGATATTGTAAAAGGCCACCAGGACCAATGGAGTTTATTTCCACATAGTGACTAGACAACAATATTCACTCGTGTGGTAAAAACTTCAGAGGTAAATGCAGTAACTTTCTAGCAAATTTGGTGGCACACTAATTTAACCTTTTATTGCTGTCACAAGCTTACACATGTGCAGATCTTACACACAACCCTTATCTGGTTGGACGTGCCAACATTTTGATACTCAACTTATAAATGTGACATGTGATTTTCTTACTTATAATAAACTGTGATTAATGAAGAGTCTATGGACTATGGCTGCAACTTTCACATTACAGATCTGTACACAGTATCTTATAATGTAGCATTAACAATTGACTAGACACTATTTGTTAATACAAGCTACTTCAGGAATAATAATTATAATGCATGCGATTGCACCTTTTTCTTCAGTAAGGGGAAGGGATATTAACATAATTACCCTGACAAATATATATTGGGAATGAATAAGACTCACTGTGCTCCAGAGGCTTGTATAACATCTGCAAAGTGGTTGGCATCAAACATTTCAGCAGTAAACTGAGATCCAAAATCCGGATACTGAAAATTAGGCGGATAGTTTTCCTTCATAAACTCTACGAACCGTGGATTTTTATCAGCCTTCCACTTGTGCCAGAACCACTCTGTACCAAAAGCAGGGACAGAGTAAACACCCCAGTGCATAAAGATACCAAACTTGGCCTGATCGTACCATCCTGGTAGAGGGCGAGAGTCAATAGAGTCCCAGTTGGGTAAGTACGGTCCTTGCTTTGGAATCTTCTTAATTTTGTCAGATTTCACTGATAGTGCGGTTAGGCACAGTATAAGAATGACATACAACTCCATCCTTTCTGTATAAAGATAAAGTTGAAACGGCTGAAAACATCACTTATGCATCTGGCTGGGCCTATTTAAGCATAATCTCAATGTTATTTGTGCTTATTTTTACACAGTGGTAGATAAGAAATTTTTACAATATTGATTAGGACAATGCATAGCTCCCAACTCTTGAAAAGGCAAATGCTGGTCCAAGCCACGAATCGCCGTCCTTGTCCTGGGGGAGGGCCCCCTCCCCTTTTGAATTTTTTTGGAATCCTGGTGATGCCTACATGTAAAATGGTGGCACTTTGAAAGGCTTTTGTCACCCAAAATTTTCTGAGAAATATGCATTTTTTTGTGTGTAACATCAATAAATTGAATAGTATACAAATAATGAATGGTTATGAGTGCAATAGTGCAAATATTTCATGAGTTGAAAGATGGAATGTTCCATTCAACGAGGCGCAGCCGAGTTGAATGGAACATTCCATCTTTCAACGAATGAAATATTTGCACTATTGCACGAATGGAAACCATTCATTATTTGTTTTATACAACACCTTCAAATTTGGATATAATTGGATGTAAAATGCACTCATGCAACAGATTGTTTTGAACAGACAGGTTTCTCTGCTCTCTTACCATTGAAAAAGTGCTATCCAAAAAGTATATTGCACGGTTCTATTTCATAGCGTGCAATAGAGCGGATATTGCATGCAATCGACGCGCAATTGACCAATCAAATGGCCGGAATATAATTAGGTGTTGTATAATAGGTGATAATTCATTCTTTTCCGTGGCATGAAAATGTTCGCTGCTCGCCCCAATGAAAAGAAATATAGGCTAATTTGAGGTTCAAATGATGTTGTAAAGGAGGTTTTATACTCTATTATGCTAAATGCTAAAGAAATGATGGTTGCTAAGTCAAAATTTTATGCAATTTTTTTTTATGTATACTTGACAATTACAATGCGGGTTTTTCGGACGCTTGTGCGGGTCAGCGGGTTTGGGTGTTAGAATGTGGGTCCAACCCGCGAAATGCGGGTCAGTTGGGAGCTCTGACAATGTGCACTAATGCTGCAAGTGCAAGAAAATCGGAACGGTAAATGGACATGTCACCTTTTAAGATGATATTTGTTTGAATTTATTAAGTAACAGAGATACATTGATACTTTACTTAAATGCTGACCTGAAATGACCTTTTGATATTTATACCAACAGATTTCAAAATTTCAATATGGGACAACTTCATACAAATACAGACATACAAAATGTCACAATATAGTGCTGGGTAATGACAAGGATGTTTAAGGTGGGGAGTGGCTGCCTGTTACTATATACAGTAGTATAGTAAACATCACATCAATAGCTTTCACAGGCTTTTGCATATACTGCATGGTGACATAACAGTAACTTCTTTTGAATTATTGATAAAAGCAAATAATAATCCATGAAAATTAAATACTGTAGGCCTAGCCTAGGGATTAGATACATTGAAAATGCTACAGTACATCAACATTAAAACACACAAATAACCTGATGTGAAAGCTTGAGCAAACAAACATGGGCATGACATTCATGAATGTTATTATTCAACTTCAAATGTCTGAACTACTAAGTGCTATTACTAATTTATGTAATTCTTTATAATTTGGCTCCTACCGTTCGCAGTGCTGTCTGCTTGTATCAATGCAACGAATATACAATGGATTTTGTTACAGCCATGGAAGTACTGTACAGTGTAAAGTAAAACTGATCTCCTCAATAACCCTGAGAATTCCGATTATTTCTCGAACAACAAGTCACGAGAGCATTCAATTGCGTATACTGCACAAAGCTGTTGTTCAGTGTGGTAGGATTTGTGTACAAATACAATGACACACATGCCTGAAATACACAGGTTTATTTTGATAGCGGCGAGCGCTGTTCGTGAGTTTCTAAATTTATACAGACTTACCTTGTACCAATACCCGGGACCTTCTGGTTGACTATTTAGTCTTACTTCAGGTTTCAGGCTTAGTAAAGTCGGAGAGAAGGTGCACAAATTACCATCAAACTAAATCACAATTTGTTGCTGGTTGTTGCATTATAAGCTAGGGATAGGTCGTTGAATAGCGTAGTCTCTGAACTGTTACATATATAACGTCGATCGATTCTGAATCTATATTATTGTGTATTTTACGCTTCTTAGCACAACAAAAGACACTCGTCATATTCTACGGAAGGTAATAACGGCCATTAACTTGAAGATAATCAACAGAACAAGTATAGACAGGTTTGGTCCACTCACGGCAAAATCCCCAAATTTGGCCTCGTTTAGTTGATCTTGCTCAGAAAAAGGTTTGACCGTAAAGAGAAATTCCGCATTATCCATTCCACATTACACATGATGCGTTAAGCATTACGCGTTTATGCATTACGCATTATGCATTACACATTATGCATTACGAATTACGCATATGCAATTTCCCAATCAAATTGGTATCATACCGTAACACCATCTTATTGTTTGTATTGTATTACTGACTCCTGCCAAAGTGCCATGGATTTGACTAGGCCACCCTAGAATTAGCTTCTATTTGGGGTGAGCTTTTGCCTATTTGAATAATTTCTACCCAACGAATGAATATAAGGATAATCATATGCAGTATTTTGAATATTTTAATAGCATTTTACGGGAATAAAATCTCGACAGATTGGATCAAATTTGAAAGCTCTGAAGTATTTATATGTCCACCATATCGTAAAATGAAGCCCACCAGGGACCCTGGCTATGACGGGCCCCCAGTTGGACTCCACACAGATCGTTAGCGAAATGTGTTCTCGTTGACAGGTCACTAAATTGAATCTGCCTAAGATGAAATCCTGGCTACGTGCTGGACTTTCTCTACAATATCGAGTTCATATATTATTTGGATATTCCCGGTCAACGTGAATTTAGCAGATGGAACAATACCTGTTCAATTTGGGTAACGAAATATTCATAGCAGTACCGTTACCATGGATTCAAGTTTTTGGTAATATTGCAAAATTACCTGAAATGACCGAACTGGTTGCTTGCCCCTCCTCCCCCCCTTCCCCATTCAAGCGCTTTTCCCCCCTTAGAAACCCAGATGAAAAGGTATGGATACGCCACTGACATCTATGAAATCATGTATCTCAGGGTCACTGATATATAGTGGGGTCCCGGGGCCTTAGTGTTGGACTGGGGACCTATACGGTAACGTTTTCAGATAGTCCTTATTCTCTCGTAGCTAGTTTAAAGCACAAAATACACGTGAGAGGGCGGTACGGAATAGGTTTTCCCTAATGCATTTTATTCCCAGTTACCATCATTTCCCAAGTACCTTTAGAAAGAAAAGTAAATTCATATCATCAGATCGTTTTGACACTTTTCTAACGTCTTACAGCATATAGGCAGTAGTAGTACCGTAGAGAGGTAGTTGTAGCTGTAGGCGATTGGTGCGTCTGTATATGCAGTCGTCCGTACGTATTGGACACAGATATTCAACACAGAAAATCGTATACGCGGCAAGTTAGTACCAGTAACCATGGTGACTACACGCTAGATATTGGAATCGATCGACCAAACGCCATCTTTTCAACAGACATAACGAAAGCGGACCTCAAACTTGGGCGATCTGAAGGATTTCAGAGGTGCTTTTAAGATTTTCTTCGACTGACAGTACCATTATTGTCGTTATGGATTAAGTTTTAGCTCATAGGTTAGCCTAATGTAGTTTTTTCGAGTAAACACGTAACGGGGAATTTCGTTAAGAAACCTGGCGCCGTTGTTTTAACGTACGGCTAAATAGAATAGGCCTTTAGCCTGCGTAATGTATACTTTAGTTTATTAGGCTACAGATCTGTGAAGATAAAGATCTGTTATGTATTGTGTTTAATACCTTTTGTAGCACCATTGGGTGAGCCTGGCTAATAGAGACAATTTTAATTGCGATTGAAAAAGTGATAAAAGTTTGACGTACGACCACAGCAATTATAAAACAGTGTCTATCACTTCATTATCAGTTCAGCTGGGTACCGTTATTCTCCCGGACGGTACGTTCCACTGCAAAACACGGTGCTTTCAGCATACATACATACCTGTATTGATACAGCAACATTAATGATATATCTGCAGTGTGTTAATTTGGACTTCAAAATTCCTCTGTAACCCTGTTTGCCCGAGAAAGGAGCAAAATATATCCCAGGTTATTAATAAAAATAATTGATTACAAAAATTTTTTAAAATATCTTTGTGTTAATGACTTCGAAATTCGGTCAAATGCCATATAGGTTTCCAGCCTTTCCGCCATGGCGATGTACATTATTTCAGATTTACAGACTTACAAATAAACTGCTTTGCACTTTTTCTCGTGCTGTTGCAGGTGACAGAAATCAAGATGACGGAGGCAGTAGATGCAAGAGTAGACTTTATTTCAGATTATATCCTAAAGACTTACAAATTGAAGCCAGATAAATGGGCAAAATTTTATGGAGTTGATGAGAACAAAATACTGATCCTTGAGTTTTTAGAGAAAGCTGACAATCCACAGCTAGTGATTTCAGTTACTCCAGCTGGACTGATCACACCATCGTATGAATTTCCCACAACGCTGAAACAGAACAAAGCTATTTATTTTGTTAAACGAGGCAAAGAGTCAGTGTCAAAAGACAACTTCAAGAAGAATATAGTATATGGCGATCTTTCATATGCACCACTTGATCAGTTGTCAGCTTTAGTTGATGAGGTAAGTTATAGTTGGAATGACCCCATTGTGTTTGTTTCTGTTCGTAAGTCATTCTTTTCATCCCAACTTTATATTTCCTTTCTTGAAAATGTCTTACCTCCATATTCTAATTTATTTTTTTGAAATTAGATTAGAATGACTAAGTAGGAGAAAAGGACCTCAGAGACAATAGCATTAAAAGAGCTGAACATTGGTCTTTGTCCATACTTGACTTTTTTTGTCTTCAGTGAAATATCTTATTCTATAGGTTTCTGGTGATACCAAATTTCTTTATAAATTTTCAATCTGGCCTTGAAGACTGCATCTGAATATACCACGCATATTAAGGTGTGTTTTCTTTTGTTTTTCACCGATAATCACGTGTGATCACAGGTAGAGGAAAATTACCACAGGTTTTTTTTTTTTAGTGCTGTTACCTCAACCAGTCCATGTTTTCAAGGTTAAATCACTTTTTTTTTCATTAATTTGATCTTAATCTGTGTTGAATGTCACTAATCCTTGAAGTATTCCCATTTTTTTTCCATTCTCTCCCCAGATTCTTGTACCCCTTTTAGCTAATCCCAGGAACCATGAACAATGGCCAGTCGTTGTCTCTCAAGATGTCTTGAGACACGTTCACAATTTAAAGAGCAGCGTCTATGTCGTAGCTGGACAAGTGAAAGGAAAGACGCTTCTTCCCTTACCCGTTGGTTCAGAAAAAGTTCAGGATGCAACTGAAGTGGAGGAGAAGTATGTCTATACTACATTACATTTTTACACTTTGTACATGTATTTTCTGTAAATGTAATGTTGCTGTTTTTTCTTTCTGAGCTGTTGTAGGTTGATCACAATTGATCATTTCCCAACTTTGATTGAGGCAAGTGAATGATGTTTGTTATCACATTGTTAGAGTCAGTTTTTTAAGGATAGTAAACATTTTAGAGAGCTGAGTGTGTTGCAAATTAATGTATGACAGAAAGTATGATCACTTGTAATAGGTTGAAGAAGAAAAGGAACCAAGGTAAAAATCTTGTTTGAAAATGCATAACCTGGTGTTAATGCGTAAAGATTAGTTCGAACGAATTGCATAAGGAATACAGTAGTTACAACTACAGTCATGGTGCCATTCTAAACTTATGAAAAATGTTTCCAAAGTGACCAAACTTTTTTCCAGTGTTTATAACACTAATTCCTTTATTGATCCTCCTGATTTAATTTCCTTTCAAAATCAAACTAGCTGTTACCCATTTCTTATTGCACAATATCTTCTGTTTGTTTCTTTTGATGGATTAGATAAAACATCAAATTGTGAACAAGGAATAGTATTATTTGTTGAAGTTAGTTGGGTTAAGTTGCCACAACATTGCTAAAAGAACAAGTTGTTTCCCTTTATTCAGTGTAAGATCTTAATATTGTCATGATGAACAAACTGAATAAATCTTTCAACATCAGGTTTAATCATTAATTTATTCCCTATGAATTCATGATAAATTATTCCTTTTGAGTTGCAGTTTTCTATTAATTTTTCTCTTCTTACAATGCCAGCATATTTACTTTTGCCCGCAGGAACGATTCCTATGATCGGAGTTTAGTACATGCCATTGAGTCTGTGATCATCGACTGGACTCATCAGATCAAAGACGTCCTTAAACGAGATTCTGCTCAGCCGCTCCTTGAAGGTTTGAATCCAGGGCCAAATGTAGAGATTCAGTTTTGGAAGGCCAAGTGTGAAAACTTGGATTGTATTTTCCAGCAGGTACAGTGAAAAATCTTCTTGTCTCAGCATATTTGCAAATTTGCCAAAATGATCTTGATTAAATGTAGAAATCTTGAGAAAAGTTGCAAAAGTGAGCAACATCAACTGTATTTAATCTACCATTCATCTGATTGATTGTAATCATTGTATATTCCTTACTTTCAAACTTGTGTAAAATTATTTCATTCATTAAACTGAATGCACCGTGCTATATGATTTGCAAATCCTACTCAATAGCACAGGAAAAACTTTAAACTAGCACTTAAACTTAAATCACCTGCTGCAATAAGTTCATCAGTTTAACTATCTCTTTGTTCATTGTTTCACAGTTGAGGGATCCCAAAGTCCGTAAGATGAAACTGCTGCTTGAGAGAACAGAGAGCAGTTACCTTCCATCTTTCAAAAACATCGAGCGTGACGTTGAAGCTGGTTAGTCTTCATACATTGATGGATGGGAATCTTATATATGTTACAAAAGTTGTGGGAATAGTCAACCTAAAACTCTACCTTTACAAAAGTTGTGGGAATAGTCAACCTAAAATTCTACTTATTACAAAAGTTACAGATGTACATTTTTCAGACAGTTGTCATCACTCTACAGTATGTTCTAGATTATCAACTAATGTCCATACATTTTTTTTTTGTGCTACTTTAACCAAATAGCTTTGACTGAGGCTCAGGACATCTACACCCATCTGAAACCCCTCCAACGGTCCATTGATGACATAGATGAAGTTGAATTTCCAGATCTAATGGATAACATTCCAGCTATGATGCACACTATCTGCCTGATCTGGAGTCATTCCGAGTACTACAACACACCACCAAGGATAATCGTTCTTCTTCAGGAGATTTGCAATGCTCTGATTGCTCAGGTATGCACTAGTAAATGTGCATTCATGCCAACTTTTTTATTTTTAGGAAGAGATATTATATACTTGATCATAATTTGTCACAGATTAGGTGAAATGCTTTGAAGATACCAGTAAAATTAGGTTAAAAAGTATCAAGTTTTCACTATTTACCAAATTTTAGTGTCCTAACTCTCTCTACTTGTGAATAATTTATGAAGTTGTAAAGTTGATCTTATGTGCACAGGAGGTCGTCTTTGACTGCTAAAAAGTAAAACGTGTGCCATCTTGAAAGATTCTGATATTTTTTTGCAGAAGAGATCTAGTACCACCCTATGTGAACAAAAAGTAATTTCTTCCCATTACAAGTAAGAAAAAATGAAAAACTCTTGCATGGCTATGTGTTTGTTAATTCCGCAACAAAAATCCTTCATATATTGAATCGCAGCATGAAATAGCAACTTTGGAGTTGCGTAACTTAAAAGTATAACACAGGAAATCGTCATTCACTTGTGTTTGCACTTGGCAGGCAAATTTCAAAATTCAAACAGTCATGTATCGGACAAATTTGAAGCAATGCAACTAAAATTTTCACAGCTATGCTAATTTCGTGGTGCTCTAATGTAAGGAAGGTGGTAATTTTTGGAAAAGGTCAACTTACGAACATCTCCATAATCTGGTGATTTGACATGGATTGAACTAAAATTGATAATAGCGTCCATAAGTACATTACAGGAGACTCTCATTCCACAAATTATTCAGAAAAATAAATGATTCAAATGAGAAGTGTTAAAAGTAGACAAAAGATGCCTGAGACAAAGTAAATGCTTTCTGAAGTTTGAACAAGACTGACCATTATACTTGACTTTCAAGCATACGCTAGGACATTGGTGATAACCTTTAATGTAAGATTTTGTAATTTTTATGACAATATTTTCTTTGTTCCAAGTCCAGTTTGCACAAACATTCATACCTTCCTTTCTTCCACACTGCAATAATAGGGAGTTACATTCCTCGACCCGGGAGAGCTATTCAAACTAGAGCCCGAGGAAGCTGTCACCAAACTACACTCTGCCGTGAAGGTTCTGAAATTTTTCAAGGAACAGTACGAGGAATACCGTACTAAATTACCAGAATACTTCAAGGATGGCAGGGAACCTATCCTCTGGGAGTTTGCCCAGCCGCTGGTCTTTGCAAGATTGGACACATTCACCGAACGTTTGGAAACTCTTGAGGTACTAAGCTTTTAGGTTGCAGTTCATATTATGAGTCATTTCTTCAAGCCTGTTAGTGTCCAATTGCCTTGAATTGTCAATTTTTTACCAAGAATGCCCATATGGTGGTGTAATTGTGGAACTAGTTTGATGTATGTTTGATGTTTCTCACTGTCATTTAGCAATTAACCATAAATATTTGACATCATATGTTAAAATGATATCAGACAGAGAGACAGTTCATCTAGAGAGAATGACGAGATACTCACTTGATACAATTGCAACCATGTGTCCGTTTCTTACATTTCATTCAAAGTGTTTTCACAAGAAATAAAAATGAGATGTTGTTACACTAAAGAAAGCAAAAAGATGTTTGCCCAACAGTCAAACCAAAAACCAGAAAACTGTTGATTTTATGTAGATTTACAGGACAGAGATATGCATTGCCACAGTGCTCATGGAATTTCTAAATGGTGTTCATTCTGAATCATTTACATAATGGAATTATCAGTGCTCATTCCATATATGCTCACCTTAATACTTGAGACAAAATTGCCAAATAACCTAGACACCATACAAGTATGAAGAAAGTAGATTTCCAGGCCTGATTTTGATCAGATATTTCAGTTTTGCATAGTACATCTATGGAATTGGGAAGTTAACTTTGTACTGCCTTAATGTTTCCATTTGTGTCTCACTTGCATACCATCTAAATGTGAGTAACTTTTTTTTCATTGGCAAATGGCCTGGTTTATCTTTCATATATTTAGAAACTGTTCGATACCTTTGTCGAGTTCCTGAAACTGGAGAAGACCGAAATGGGAGGCATGAAAGGCAAAATGCTTGGACAGCAGGTCGAAAGAATACATGAAGAATTCTTGGAATGTATCAAAGTCTTCACCGAGAGCCAGTATGATGCCTTAGATCCTATGTGCAAAGTAAGTTCAGAACATCGATCCAGTTTCTGTGTGAAGAAAACATGCCACTAATTATTAAACTTAGTCTGAAATAGTAGATGTATCATTTACACATTCATGTTAAAATTAAAAAAATAACAAAGGTTTCATTGATTGTCAGTTCTGTTCAATGATTTAAAATTAAAGTTATTAACATAAATCATCCATAATTCTTAACATCTGCAGAAATGTAATGTAGTGTGGTAAATAGTAGCATTCAATTTATACTTATAATTACAATATACTAGATAGTGACTGTACATACTTAATGCACAGGTATCAAATATCAGTGAAGGGTAATTGGTTTAATTTTGGTGCTAAAGAAGGGGGTCATGTGTGAGCTTTTCTTATCTTTTCAGCATAGCCGATGACCTAGTATAGAGCAATAATAATATCCATTTGGTGATGATATTATTAAACTGTTTTTCAATCCATAACTCTTGCATGAGGTTTGCAGTCACGGATGCACATATATTGGCATGACTAAGATTATCCACAGGTTACTCATGACTGAATTCTCTTTTGCAGGAGTTCATCGAGGATTATGACAATTTTGAGAAGAAAGTTTATGATCTCGATAGGAGGCTAGGAGCCATTCTGTGTCAGGGCTTTGAAGACTGCGCTGGTCTGGAATCTGTCTTTAAGGTAATTATAAAATAATTCCAGAAGATTACCAATCTAGGTTTCGTTTCTGGTACTCTTCCCTGTTCAATTTAAAGGACGAAGCGTATTTAAAAGTCTGACATGGACTCTTACACTGACAGCAAAAGTTGCATGAGTTGAGATATTCTACCTAACCGTACAACTTGAATGTTTGACAGTGTGAAAGGGAACGTAGGCCTTCAAGTGCAGATCATACATGGGATTTTGGCCACTTGGAAATGCAAAGTGACATTTTTGTTTTAAATATTAAAGTATGCTATTAAAACAGAGCTCACAGTTAGAGGTTCATTTCAAATGCAACTTAACTCTTTTACTATCAACAAGATGAAGGAATGTGTTGCATCATACTCACTTCAGGTAAACTTGTGTCTATTAGTCTAAGCTTGGACAAAGAACTTTGAAGTTCACAGGTGTGTGGTAGCACCCTTTACCACAGAAAATTGAATTCCATCATTTGAAACAATTTTGCAGCAATCATGTTATATACTGAATCACATAGAAGCTTGTTAAAATCATGCCTTGATACTTCACTTTGCCATTACTCACTAAGAAAGCAGTAAGACAACATTCCCTTCGTTCCCATCCGCCAGCTACTCGACTGCTACAGCCCTATGCTGGATCGACCTGTCATCATGGAAGACTTTGAACCAAAGTACCCCAAGCTTCTCACCATTTATAACCAAGACCTTGACAATGCCAAGGAGATCTTAGACTTCCAGATGAAAGCCATCGAGGTCACCGAGAGTAAACCACCGCTAAACAA
>KN892863.1:0-12978 GCA_000934455.1 Apostichopus parvimensis | reverse complement strand
TATATTGTCTCATGCATGCAGACCAGACTATCTCTGTAAGCTTTAGTAATATGATTTGGTTATGATTGTTAACTTCTATGATAGGCAGAGCGATACAAGGTGGAAATTTATGATATTTTTCACAAAAATTTGTTATGACAAAATGGATTGGGAAAACAAAACGAAAAGAACTAGGCCCTATTAACTTTGTTCATACACTTAGAACTTTGCTCAAGCATAGAACTGATTATAATGTTGATTAGCAATTGCTTGACTTTTGCGAATGAGTTTTTACAACTAACCAAACGTGGTAAAAGGATATCATGATTTGTGCACCAATCAGGCCTATAGAGGCCTGGTTATATTTTAACTGTGGAATGGCCGTTCGCCATTTAACAACCATAGGCATAGTGTATCCTATACTGAAAGTTACAGACATTACTTTAGATGCCACTAGTATGAGCTGCCTCGATTTGGGCGAGTTGAGAAGCCCTAGATAGCAAAACTTTCCTTTAATTTCGGTATGCAAGAGTTCCATTTTCAGCCAGTCTGAAAAACTTACCGTTTCTCCTTCTCTGTTTTATTTTTGTGAAACCACTTGGATAGCTCTCATCTCTTAGAATATCGGCAATTTGTCTCGCGTTTTCTGCTAACTTTCCCATTTTTAGTTGTCGCACGGCACGATCGATCGACTTAAATATACGGAAGCCGAAATGTGGAAAATACGGATACTGCCAGAGTCCATTACTATTTACATTTTTGCTTCTCTAACGTACCTGCTAGGGCGGACATTGTGTTCAGGGGGACACAATTTACAACAAAATATACAACCGACAAATAATGTCCCCCTTCGTTTAACCATAGCATATACTGCCCGGGAGACAGTCTGTACCATCTGGCCTTGTACAAAAGGTCCGGGAGACCAAATGTACTGGTAATTCCGGTATAAATTGTCCTGTGGGACTGGGACAGTATTTACTTAATATGAGATATTTGCGACAGTTTGTACTGCTACACCGGCCCATTTCAGGCGTCTCTTGCATATTGCAGCATTGATGGTAGGTGTGACATTCAGCCTTTGTCTGATGGTGTCGTTCCTCACTTTATCTAGGATGGAGACACCCAGTATTGCTCTGAGACATCTCATTTCAAAGACATCAGTCTATGACGATCTTTTTCACGGAGTGCCGAGGATTCAGAACTGTATGTTGCTATTGGCAGAATGAGGGCCTGGTAAATCCTTACTTTCAGAGATCTGGTGATGTCATGGTTTGACCAGATGGTATTTTTCAGTCTTCCAAAAGCCCAGGAAGCCAACCTTATGCGGCGTTTGACGTCTTCTTCGATTGAGGGGACATTGCTGCCAAGAAAGACAAAGTTGTCAACTTTCTCAACAGGTACTTGGTTAAGGAGAACATCTTTGGTGTCTTCAGAAATTATTTTACACTTTGTTGGGTTGATTTTCATTCCCCATCTTGTGCATGCTTCTTGAAGTTTGTTAGTGGCCTCCTGTAGGCTGTCAAGGTCCATTTCTATGAGAGTGGTGTCATCGGCATAACGGATGTTGTTTATACACATGTTGCCCATCTTCAGACCTGAGTCAAGATTTTGTATCTCTTTCATGACAAACTCCAGGTAGATGTTGAAGAGACAGGGAGATAGTAGGCAGCCTTGTCTGACACCAACTTGAACCTCAAACCATTCAATAATCTTTCCATTCACCATTACAGAGCACTTTGTTTTCTCATACATCCTTGCTATGAGGTCTACTAGCTTTGGATATACTCCAATTAAGCGCAGGCATTTCCAGAAAGCCTCCCTCCAAATTGTGTCGAAGGCTGCTTTGAAGTCCACAAAGTTCCAGTGAAGCGGTATTTTCCTCTCTTTGGCTTTTTCGAAGATCTGGCGGACTGTAAAGATGGCATCTGTTGTTCCTCTGGAGGCTCTGAATCCGCACTGCTCCTCACTGAGGTGGTTTTCTACAGTATCTTGGATTCTAGTAAGCAGCATCCTGCAGAAAACTTTTCCAGGGATGGACAGAAGGGTAATGGCTCTGTAATTGGCAGGATCAAGCTTGTCACCTTTCTTATAGACAGGAGTTACCAGACCTCTGCTCCAGTCTTCTGGGATCTCCCCATCTGACCAAGCTTTGTTGATGACTTTGAGGAGCATCTGATTCATCAGTGGTCCTCCTTCTGTTAATACTTCAGCTGAAATCCTGTCACAGCCACAGGCTATACATGGGTGTATAGTTAAATTAATTTATTATTTAAGAATAAAAGTAATTATTCAGAGATGTTGATATACAACATCACAATTTTCAAACAATACGTGCTTACCTCTTTTTACTTATTATAAGTACAAAATCCATATTATTTGTCTATATGCTTTCAAAACCAATTTTGCACCCAAAGTAATTCACCTTCATTTTGATTTTGCATGCAAAACTACAGATCTAAGATGGCTGCCAATTTTAATCCCGTGGACATCAAACCAGATGTGAGGAAGACAGTGAACAGTAAGTTCGAAAGCTGAACAACGTACATGTATTGTGTATGTTGTCCTTTTTGTGTTAGGTTGTTGTATGCACAATCCATGGTACACTGTTGCGTTTGCTAATTTATTTGAGAAGCCATATTCACTTTTCTTTGATAAAACAGGTAACATTGGCGAATTGAATGCGGATATCATGAAATCTATTGACAACATGATATATTATGGATATCAAAATTTTGAAAGTAAAAGGATTACCAGATCATTACGTTTTAATCAATAAGTTCAACATATTCACGTTCATATCACTAACACATCAGTTGTTATAACATTCTTTTACATCTGAAAGAGTGCTCCGTGTGCTAGGTGGGTATATTTTATCTTCTTTTTCTTCAACAGGTTTTGGTAGTTTTAAAGTTGCACTTGCTGACGTTCTGACTGTTACAACTGTTCTTCAACTTGCTACATTCTTTGAATATCCGCCTGTTATCATAGAAGAGCTGGGCACTGCAGCAGGTGCTGGCCTTCTCATGATTCGTTATATGGAAGAGAAAGGACAAATAAAGCCAACAAGTATCCTGACACTTCTCAGTGCGCTGAAGAAAATGTGTCTTTCTGGGACTGGGGATCGTGTAAAAAAGCTGTACGAGGAATATACAGGGAGACTATGTTCCAGTGATGGTCAGTCTAACGCTCAGGAAGAAGGTACTGCAACTTAAATCATATCATAATATGTGCATGTTCATATGGCACTGGCATAATTCGTAAGAATGAGAATTACTCCAATCGATTTACTGCTATTCACTAAGGATTTGATACAATCGTATTGGTAAATCGGTTATTTACTAAGGATTTGTGAGATCATTTACAAATCACCATGCACGGGAGGCTTTTCAGAAGTTTTTGAGGTAAATCGGATATTTTAACCTGTAACGTATAACACTCAACTTTCAACAGAAAGTGAAGTTTGAAAAAATATACCTAAAGGTGTATTGGTCGTTTGACAATTAAAGATAAAAAAGTTTGCTTGTAATAATAAAGCAAGGTGATTGGGTGTATAATATCTTAGTAGTTTTAATTTGATATTCTCGATGATAACGTCAAAGCCGTTTACAATACATCTTAATGTGATATTTTACTATAATTCTTAAGTAATGCTACACATACAAACGTTAATGTTCCATTGCCTCATTTTACAAAAAAATAAAACAGTGACTTTATGTGACTTTATGTAAAAAACAAGTTTCTGGCTATTATTCAATGAATGAAACGAGACTGAAAGTGTGTATTTTTTGAATCACTGACCGTAGAGAAGAGTCAAACAACATTCTCCAGTTAAATTCATACTTCTAACTTATCCCATTTACAAATGGCTTTATGACAATGTTATTTATCTTTTAATTCATAATTATATGTTAACTTCTTTGAACGGGGGCGTGTTTTAAAGTTAGTGAGGCCGATAATGTTTTCAGTTTTTTCCGTTCTTTGCGCCTTAAATTTGTTCTCTACTTCCGGGTATAACTGTAGTAATAACATACACAAAATATTACATGACAATATTATTTCACAAATGATACCACAAATATTAAACCTGGTGCCGATTATTGTGTTTAGGATCCCGACTGGAGCCGACTTACAACCGGCAAATTCATAAACAGTAGCAATCTTAAGTCCCCGACTATCCATGATTTTCTAAGTAATGACAATTTCGTAGAGTTGTAATAGTTGTACATTTTGCGGCGGGCTGTAGATAACACTCCCGCACGGCTCAATGTATTGTAGTCATATGTTATTTTAGCTTATGTGATGATCTGTTAACTTGTAATATGCTATTCGTTTCTCACTACAGGTAAACTAAAAATCTTCACGAGCTCTCTAAAACACACATACGCCCTGTGGTACAATAAAATTCAGCCAATTCCATACATACAAGAGAAGATATGCTGCGTTTATGATATATATGTTGAGCCTGGCTTAGAACTTGTTCACCAACTCCCTTCCTTCAAACATGACTCGCAATCATTTCAAGAATCAGGTTTAGTAAGTCTAAAATCATTCCGAGACATTTTTGACAGTGATATTATTCCATCTAATCGAATCTTATTAGAAGGAGACCCTGGTTACGGGAAATCAACCCTTACTCTTCAAGCTGCATATGACTGGTGTTTGGGAAATTTTGCATTACCACTCAAAAATGTCGCTGTTTTCATTCTGCTGCCACTTAGGCTTCTAGGAAATATTTCTTCAATATGTGAAGCTATTCGTTTTGTCTTGATGCCACCGGAATCACCTCTGACGGATGATGACATCATGGAAATACTGAGACATAGTTTATCTGTGGTTATCGTGTTGGATGGATATGATGAGTATCCAGATAAGAATAGTATTATAGAAACTGACATTATGAAGATACTTGCTGGAAAGATGTTCCCTAATGTCAAGGTTGTGGTATCCACTAGATCATCTTCATTACCAACATATTTACATCGAACCACTGTTACTGTTAGATTGACTGGATTTGATGAAAAGTCCAGGGATGAGTACATTCAACGAACAGTTACTGGTGGTGACCAGGAAGCAAGTAGACGGATAACAAATGCTTTGAACAGTAGTCCAATTCTTAATGATATTTGCCAGGTCCCAATGTTCTGCGTCCTATTTGCCCATGTTGCCAATGATCAAAAAGGTGTAATCGAGTTTAGTTCAGTGACGAGTTTCTTTAAATACGTGATAGACTGTTTCTACAGTCACATGTGGAAGAAATATGACAAGGAACCAATTCATCAGTTAATACGTGAATACTCCAAACTGAACAGACTTGCGTTTGATGGTCTAACTGGAAACGCACAAATGATTGCTTGGCCCAAGCATACCTTCATCGACACAGTTGGAAAGGATTGCTATGAAGAACTTTCATACATCGGCATTCTTATTGTAGATAAAACTAATGAAATAATCAACGAACCAGAAGAATATGATATTCATCACATGAAACAAAGTGAACTCGTCCGTTTCTATCACAAACTATTTGCTGAATGGTATGCCGCTAGGTATTTGTCGTCGTACGCAGGGAGCTTTTGGCCTTTCTGGCTTAAACATAAACTAAACAAAATTAATCCTGTCGATCTTCAATTTGTTTTTCGTTTTGCTTGTGGACTGAACAAGAAAGCCTCGAGCAGAATAATCAAATATTTGAAAAGTGTGGAAGGAGGTGCATCATTTGCATCTCTGTGTCTTTTTGAACAGCCAGATAATCCAGAGGAGGTCGTTGAAACTGTGAAAGGATTGTGTTCTGATGGCATGATAATACGATCTTCTGACAGCAGACTCTTACAAAGATCAAATATACAGCTTCTTGAAATTGCATCGAGGAAAAAGGTACTCATAGGTTATTACCATATGTTGCAATGTTAACGTTTAGTGCCATATTCGACAAAATGCAAGCAATGGCGTATTCTGTATTTTCCGATTCCACCATTGTGTGATGTTGGTGGAATATTGGCCTATATTGCATTTAGGTGTCAAATTGTCGGCAGAGCGTGGCTCACCGTGATATGCAACATGACTTCTCAGATGTTTAGAAATAATTTCGAACCAAAATAATCAACACAAGTTTTAAATGTATTGGTCTTAGCTAATGTGTTACACATGCAAACAGCATCAGGTAGAGTACATTGGACATGGTGTTATATATAGATTGTCTGTGGTGTGTGAATGGAGTTAAAAATTATGATTTTGTTTTAGGATTAAGAAACACAGATTATCAACAACAGCAAGAACTTGAAGAGAATTTATTTATACTCAATTGATTGTTTCAAAATATTTTCAGTCAATAAATGTATTTAGAATATGAATGTCTTGAAATCCAAATTATCTTTGGTAAGCAAAGGTAGGACAGTAAATTGCTTTTGGTTGTTTCCTTTTGTTAAATAAATTGTATACCATAATAGACAGTATGAACTACGGTGTGAAATATTAGAAGTGATTATGTCAAACAAAACGTTTAACGAAGAATATAGGCAGTGTAAGTCATCATATTTACATGTAGTTTTATCGACTTTAAATTAGAAGTACACATCTTAACACCCGTAAAAGGCATACGACAGCTTATTAAAGCTAGAGAAGCTGTCATGAACGAAAAACAAAAGCAGCCTATATAGTTAAAAAAACAAATAATTTGTGCTCAGCTGTTTATGTATTTCACTGATCAATATAATTGTCTGTTCAAGCAGGTGATGAATTCCAAATTGCAATTTGGTAAGATCACCGTGAAGTTCTCCTGTTCAAGATAGCGATGTTGATTAACGACTACAACATCAATTAACCAACGAGTCTGTATCCAGATTTGACGTGAAGAACAAACCTGAGTGAAATAAATTAAATATATGGAAAATGTGATTATTTGTAAGCCAACATTTCACCGTAATTATCTTTAGATCGAAGTACCCTGCCTCCAACTAGACCACAGTTTCAAGGTAGCACACCATAATGAGGTAACCCTGGAATCCGGACTTAGTCTTCCCGTGCTATCATCAATTGAGAAACTGGTATTCACAACACAATCAGAACACGAAATTTCTCAGGAAAACATGTTAGGAGTGGTCAAATATGGACAACGGTGTCTTCAGCTGAAAACCTTAGCGTGAGTTAACAGTTCATAAGAATAATAATGGGTCATATTTAAACGCTTTTACATACATTGATCAAATAGTACATGTAAATAACTTCTTTGAATAAAGGAAGTGCATTATTTTACAAGCTAGTTCAATTCCTGTTAGTACAGGGTACACATTTGCCTTCTTTGAAATACTGCATTGATTTTTTTTTTCAATTTGAGTGTTGTTTTAAAGTTTTATGTTTCGAATATGTGAATGTTCTTTTCCCCGTCACGGATGTCCTTTTCAAGCATTCGCCTCCATGCTATTACTTTACATAAAATATGTATATTTTGTTTTCATTTAATCACAGATTCCATGGTAAATTTGTATTACCTCTGTCCCTAACCGTAGAGACATCGAAATCGAACATGAGTTCAAGAAATATTACCGGTAAGAATATTCCACAACAGCATAAAAAAAATATTTTTTTAAGTGTTTAGTACATTTTAACTACATTCCATGTATTTAATAATCGATTCATATCAGTTAACTATTCAAATCGACAGCAGAATGTAAAGCAATTATAACACATATATGACGACGGATTCAAAAGTACTAAAAAATAACGTTTCAAACTTTATCAAACTAACATGATTAATAACATTTTCTTCCCAGTATTCTGGCAACTTTTGGAATATGTCTTTCAGTTAGATGTTTCCTCTGGAAAATGGCGACTGAGCTCAACGGATTCTTTGACTTCCGGCGTAAGTAAATGGATAAACCTGTGTTCTGTCATATGAATAGCATATATATTTCATAGCAAATGCATATTCTGTTGACACCAAAATGTAGCAAATGTTTAGTAATGATGCAGGCTAACCCTGAAAACATTTAGGATATACTACAATATATCCAGCACAGCACAATGTTTCACTGGGATTAATGTTGATATTACGCCATGTTAGATGAGAACATTGTCTTCATATCCTGCTAGTGTATGTCATGATGCTAGTAAGACTTCTCTGTAATTGAAATGTATACTTCCCAACTGCTCACAATGTAGTTAGTGTGTTTCGCAGTCAGAAGGAAACGCTGATAATCATGACTATCCACGACATTGAAATCGTCTACTTTGTAATGAAACCACTTGGGTGTATGGGTGTAAAAAAAACAATAGCGAAAGAGTTTTTTTTTCTACTTTTTATTATAAATGCTTCAGTCAGAACCTGAGAATAACTATTGTAGAAGCATCTAACATTCTGCAAACTAGATTCATGCGTCCGAATCGACAATTACCATTTATCAGTTTACTTGTTTCTGGAATTAAAGACTCCGAGTCAGTAGTGTCTTATTTTGATTTTCTGAACAGATTGTTGAACCCGGGGAGGATGTTGAGATGTTGAGAAGTGTTTGTTCCGGTGGCATGTCACTTAGACGTACTGATAGCAGACTCTTACAAAGAGCTAATATTCAAAGTCTTGAGATTGCATCAAGGCATAAGGTAAATTGGTTTCATTCAAATCTTGTAAAATGCAATAGCAAAAATAAAAAAACAATAGACTCGATGGGGATCTACTAAAGATGGTAATAGAAACTCCATGTTGCAACAATTATTTTACATATGTCTACATGACCTGTATTAACAGATCATGATCGAATTAATTCATACTGCCATTTGGTTAGCTGATGATTTCTAGCGTGGGTCTCTCTTTCCGAATAGTAGCAATTTGAAACAAACTTATGTTTACATTTTTGCCCGGGAAACGTAACTAAAATGACTTACTTTATTAAAATAAACGTGACTACATAGCATCCAAATAAAATCCATTTTCTTATTCTATGGGTTTGTTTCATTGAACAATACATATTCGCTTACAAACATAATTCATACAAATGTGGTTTCTATCTTGATCAAGATTCCATTATCCTGTCTGGTACTTGATACATTTCGTGTAGCGGACCAGCACAGTATAACTCTGGAAAATGGAAACCATGTGCCCGTACTGTCTACTTTAGAGGAAATGCAAATCAAGACGGAAAAGAGAATCGAATTCACACAAGAACAAGTCTTTGGGCTACTTTCTTATGCACAACAATGTAAAAAATTGCAGAAAATCTCGTAAGTTAACAAAGATTAAGTTTTACAATAGAGAAAGAAATGTTTTCCATACTTTTATTCGAAAATTGAAAATCTATATGAAATATGTGAAAACTATTGATTTAATGTATACTTGCTTAGCTGATGTGTACATTAATAATTATGTAATGTACTTGATGCATAGTGGTTATTTGGATGTTGATATAACCTTAATCATCATTAATACAGAAAATAAAAGATATTGAAAACGAATCATATTGCATAGCAGCTTGACGTGCACAATGTAGTTGTCATGCAGAGGTTAATAATTGATAACATTGAAGAAGAAAAATTAATTAAGAAGAAACAGCATAGTTTATCGATGAAAATTCTCTCTTTTTTTGTAATACTGGTACAGTACAGGATTTTTCTTTCTACACAGATTCATCGACTGCTTGGTACCTTTGTGTTTTCCAAACGACTCCCTTTGGCCTTGTGAATCAGAAAAACTCAAAGGTGAGAGAAATTGAAAACATGACCATCATGCAACGAAGCATTATGCAATTCATTTAAACTAAGAATACAATGCGAGAGGAAAGATATTTTGCCAATGTGTTCACTAACATGGGAGAACTGCTTGTTAAGTTTGAACTTATTCATACACTGAAGGTACAAACAATGCAAACAGAACCAATAGAACGGTCACCGTACATATATGTTCATTTCTCGGCAGTCTTATGGAAACCAGGGGAACAAAAATTTGGCTTAAATTTGACAAGAGGCAGATGGACGTTGGAATCCCAGGAGTACCTGACACTTGAAGTAAGTATTTTCTTACTTCACAGTAAGTAGTAGCTCGATTGCTCTTGCGAAAAATAATAGCAATACCAAGCTACAAGATCAGCTTAAACAATTTTTTTGGCATTTACATTCCTCTTTGTATAATTCTAGAAAAGAAATGACCTAACCATCTCATAAAGCTCCTGCAGATAATTCGGCTTGTTGTAGTCCTATTATAAAACCATTACACGTATTGGATATGCTTTACAAACAAACTGTGTCATTCTCAGTTCTACGCATGTGTCTGTACAAACATAAGTCATTGCATCTGTTCAAAGACATTAAATTTGTCTAGCCGTTACATACCAAGTGTGGCATTACCGGTTCCAAGTTATATCGGTATGTAAGGCAGTCCTTTTATTATAAACATTGAGTAATTACGGACATATCTGACAAACATACTTGTTGTCGATATATTTCATTTAGAGATCTTATCGTAAGAACAATTACACATCATATAACTTTAAACGGATACAATTGATTCCATTTAGTTTTTATTGTTTATGCATATGATATGTGTATTAAGAGGACAATGCGGGAGGGAGGGATGGTCTTGAAAATTGTATCAAGTTTAGATTACATTTAAAACTTGCTAGACTGATATGGAAGTGTCAAAACAACTTTTCTTTTGGACCATCTTTTGATACTGAGCTTATACTAAAATATATATTCAGAATGTGTTTATTCATTTGCATTTACAGACTAAGGACCAACATAGTCTAACCAAAATGTGTTCCGGGACAGTTACTCTGCACACGAATGATACCAACGAATATCATAGGTCTGTTATACTGCTACTTCAAATTGCAGCGAGTCAACAAGTAAGATACCGTCATGTTATGAAATATTGATTGAATATTGTTAAATCCTCCACACTTTGTTTTTTATGTTTAATGTTATCTGCTATGATTATTCATCTTCCACGTATAAAACGAATCTCAAAATCCTACATGTTATGTTACATGTTATTTATACTGTTATATGTAAAGAAATAACGTATTTAAGCAGCCTACAACTAATGTAGAACAAACATAACGAGCTCAACCAGAGCATTTGCTATGCAATAATGTTTAAGTGACGCAAAATACAATCAGTCTAATTGAAGTTTGATGAGCAGATGAGAAAGTTTGATCTGAAAAGTGAAAATAGTGGGTAAACGATGATATTTTCCAAGTTACAATGAAATTATAACACTACGTTCAAATAATGAAATACAAGAAGGTTAATTAGGTATGTAATATCTGGTTATGCAAATTAGTTGCGTGCATATTATACACAGGGCCGACCACATAGCACCGTATTTCGACTTCAACACGAGCTCTCAACGATAATCTGGTGTAAGTAACTCAACGATTTCCATCCATCCAGAGAGGCGACATCTTTTTCAAGTTATTGAATTGTCCGAATCAAAATTGATACTCAATTGATCAAAGTTTGAATGTCGTCCCTTAGAGTGCAAATTTGGATGAGATACATTTGGACAAAAACATACATATCTATCGCGAACTGGTAGAGTTCTCACTGTCAATCTGCTTAGAGTGAGAATCAACTTTCTATTTCTACGATTAGTTGCCGCCTATTTTATAGTGTGCTAATGTATCTAGTGTGTAGCTCTATTTTGTAAGAAAACAATATTTGGCCAACATAAACGACATGGAATGATAAATTGATTAATATAACGTTACCTCTTGTTCTTAATCTGGTAGAATTCCTTGAAATATATCGCCGAATGTCATGTTGTAGTCTATAGTATAATAATTACAGTATTATATTTTTGGGGCTTTGTTAGCTATTCTTGCATATTATGTGACATATACCGTGATGAACAAAATAAACTTTTGACTGTGTACGGTTGTCTGGTACTTTCACAAATGTCTTTCCTTAGATCCAGATAACCAGTCTAATGTTGAAGTCATTTAGCTCAACGGATCAAAATCATCTTATCCTGGAAAGTAGAAATCGCGTGCCTTTATTGTCCACCTTAAAGGAACTACAAATCACAACCAAACTTGGAAAAGAATTTACCCAGGACCAAGTAATAGGATTATTTTTCTTTGCACAGCAATGCCCAAAGTTGCAGAAAGTGTCGTAAGTAATCACATACCATTTACCATTATGTATTTTATTCACGTTGATTTACTGAATGGTAAATTACCAAACAGAAAACTATAGAACTGTTTTCTTGAATATAACGTTTAGCTGGATGTTCGATGAAAACATACTTTCTATTAACGCGTACGTACAACAGTGCAGTGATGTTTGTGTTGTCCATGTCTTGGTAACGATGTCTTGATTTGGACGTATATGCTTGTGGATATAAGTATTTTAGCATTATAAGATAAACTGATTACTCCATTTCATAACTTTTTTGTTGAAATAATTAACATGACGGATATACCTCCAACATGACACCATAGTTACTTTATAGATGACAAATTATCATAAAGGCTTAATCAATTAACACACCACACACAAACTTCGTTTCTTACAGATTCATTGACTGTGTGTTACCTCTGTCACTTCCCGTCGGTTCTCTTTCTCCTCGTATGAAGTTACATGACATTGAAGGTGAGAACATAGAAAACACTAAATTTGTTACTCACTACAAGCAATTTGTGATCATTTGTGGGATACTAAACGGATGACATCTTCATATTGTAAAAGTCAACGGAGAATCATATCAGTATATAGTAATACATTTACCTTGTAATTATGTACACGATTTATGTATATTAACATGTTTGATTTATAAACAAATAGTTTCATGATTCTTCTTCCCAGTTTCATGGAAACCGTCTAAACCTGACTTGCATTTAGATTCTTCCAGAGGTAAATGGATGTTAAACTCCATGGAAGTCATAACATTTGAAGTAAGTATTTCACCACTCTCTTGAGTGCAATGATGCCTTTTTCGTTCGTTTGTATCATTAGTTCGGCAACAAATTCTTACATTTTCGTATAAATACAAGACCGATTATCCAATTAACATCC
>KN892859.1:4357-17392 GCA_000934455.1 Apostichopus parvimensis | reverse complement strand
TTGGGTGGGGGAGTGGGCGGGTACGTGTTGGTGTGCGTGTGGATCTAAGTGTTACTTTTTCTTGTCTTCTTCTATCTGTCTAATTTTTGGAGCGATCTAATAGATAAGTCCCTTGGATTTATTTGAAATGATTCCTTTCACAATTTTAATTGTTGTTTTATGTATTTTGCCACTTATGTTTCTCCTCTGTATTTAAATTGTGATGAAAAAACAATAACTGAAATGATATACGAAGCCCTTAAATTATCGTCTCATCACTCAGGTCACACAAAGCCTAGAAAGTATCGCCTCATCACTCAGGTTATACGAAACCTTTGAATTATCGCCTAATCACTCAGGTTATAAGAAGCCTTTAAATTATTGCCTCATCACTCAGGTCATATGAAGCCTAGAAAGTATCGCCTTATCACACAGGTTATACGAAGCCTTTGAATTATCGCCTTATCACTCAGGTTATACGAAGCCTTTATAGTATCGCCTCATCACTTAGGTTATACGAAGCCTTTAAATTATCGCCTCATCACTCAGGTTATACGAAGTGTTTAAATTATCGCCTCATCACTCAGGTTTTACGAAGCTTAGAAATGATCGCCTCATCACTTAAGTCATACGAAGTCTTAAAATTATCGCCTCATCACTCAGGTGATACTACACCTTTAAATTATCGCCTTATCACTCAGGTTATACGAAGCCTAGAAATTATCGCCATATCACTCAGGTCATACGAAGCCTTTAAAATATCACCACATCAACTAGGTTATACGAAGCCTTGAAATTTAATCACTCTTAATAACGATTACAAAGTTCAATCTCATTTGGTAATGATCTATTCCATTTACTCCTTAAGTAATATTGACTCATTATATCAATATTTGAAACAATAATTGAGGACACATTTTTTTTCTCCAAATTTGATGAAGACATCACTCGGGCAGCAATATGTATGCGCACCGAAAGAAATTATTATGGCGAGAGCACTGAGAACTAAGCAAACATTATATGATACAAATTTCAGTAACAGTATTAATTAAGTAACTTATGTTCACAGACCAGCTGCAATCGCTTTTGGGAATATAAGGGACGCCGTTTGTGCTAAAAACAGGTACATTAAAACAACCATATCCAGAGATGGAAACATTATCTTGAATTTGATAGAAGGGCGGGGTTGGGGGGGGGGGCAAGTTATGTTTTTTCATGTGATTGTCACAATGTCCTCTACCGGAATAGCATTTTAAGCGGTGGCGCTCTTTGAATAGATGAAATGACATTAAAGAAATGATATATCACCGTGATAACACCTAAAAAAACATAAGATTATTTTCCCGGTTATGTTGTTGTCTATATGCTAAAGAGTAGTTAATGCAGTCCCTTGATGTTAACACAGGTTGTTACGAAATTCACTCTTCCAAGAAATAGCTTATTATAAATTTCAATTGGCCAGAACGTGCCCCTCTTCCGGTTTTGTGGCAATCCTATACGACGCCCATTTTATAATTACAAGAGCTTTTCACTCATCCCTGTACCATTGGACCCCCCCCCCCCCCCACTTGCTTCTTTCCCTTTCAGCCAGAGAGTTCAGGAATTCACCCTATATTAGATCGCCCACATCTATCATTATTGAAGAACTTTAAGATTTTCAGGGGCGGAGACGGAAGGATCGGGTAGTGCGGATAAAAGTAGTGCATGGAAATAAGCACACGTTGGGGAACATGGGAGCACCAAATATGTTGTAATAACATATCCAGTAGCAAGATGAAAATTGTTTTCATATCTTCCACGATAATATTATAGGTACCATGATATTGTCGGCCTGGGTCCTCCTTTGCTTTACACAATGAAACGGGCACAGAGAGAAATAAACACAAGATAACTCAAGTGTTTGTGATTCACTCTCTTATTACCATGTAACTTCAGAATTATGAATGAAATATAATAAACAGTAGTGATGCACAGTTTAACCGAAAAATATATCTGAAGTCGAACGAAACTAAAAGTTATTTCTTTTAATAAGTGCCTTTAAACTATAATTGCTTACGACGTGAATATCAAAGGAACACACACATAAGAAAAATATCTCTAAATATATTGTTCTAATAGCAAATGTCATGCTTTGCTGAAGATTATATGACTAAGTTCAATTCTACACGGAAAAGCTAACGCGAGGCTATCAAGTTTACTGCTCAAACACAGTCGTCTTTCTTTGACACTCAATAGCGGCGAAAGAATATTTTCTGGAGGCCTACAAAATTTGAAGAATTGTAAATTTAATTTGGCAATCCCCAAACTCCATCTAAAACTTTCATCAACGGCCCTCTCTGCATAACACGTATTCATTTGCAATATAAAACTGGCACATGTTTTTTACCAAAAGGTAAAATAGGACATTTCATTTTGTCACAAGAGTGAAGGGGATGGTGAACACACACCCCCTGTAACCCTTGTACAATCCCTGCCCCTTTGTGACCAAATGTCAAACTGTTTGGGTTTGTGATCATTCCCAAATGACATTTCTTCGATCTCAAATTCATTAACGAAGAAAATTCAAACAGGTCAATTTACCTTATCTCAATTCAAAGTAATGAAAGCGTAGTAAGTAATACATGGAAAAGATCGTAGGCATTTACTATCTCCTAATATTAACTTTCTACAAAGCTACGTATGTACAACACGTACCAAGTATCGTGGCGGATGTGGTGGTTCTGTTACATGCACGAAAAAATGTCACGTATTACACACAACGTACTTCTTAACATTATTATCATAATACGAAAATTAAAAATATGGATTACATCTTAGCTGTTTTGAACGTTATGTTAAAAGTTTTGGAACTTGTAACTTTTAATAAAAATTGAATTAAGAAATGTACATTTGTTTGTTGTTTCATTTGATGAAAATATGATTACATGGTCCCAGTACAATACATAACATAATAATTAATTATCAAAAGTAAATATATACAGAAAATTGAAGTTATTGCCGTTTAGTAAAATGCAATATTTGAGAAAATATGAAGGAAAAGCTTAAAACTCAGTAGCATAAGAGAGCTGTCGGACAATCGAGAATCCAAACAGCTAACATTATAACAGAACAACAGACCGACAGATAGATGTAATGGATATTCTGTTAAGAATGCTTTAATATTCATCCGTCGATCTAAACTTACTTTGACTTGTTGTACATAAAATGAAAATAGAAAAAGGAGGTTTAGGGCCCGTGGTCAATAAGTGGGCCAGGAAATTTTGGGATAAAGAATAATGATTTGCGTTACATAATATACATGATGAAATATGAAGGCTTCAAAAAGAGGGCCGGCGGGTTACGTTCTCCGGCTCTCCCACGCCCTGGAGGCCCGCAAACGTGATCTATACATGAATATTCTTTATGGTTATGACTTATATGTCGGGTATTTACATGATCCCAGTACAGTCCATTAGCATAATAATCAATTTATCGGTAGTAAATATATTATACAGAAAATGAATTAGTTTCCGTTATTAAAAACGCAATATTTGAGAAAAATTTACGGAAAACCTTAAAACTGTTTTGAACAATATGCTAAAAGTTTTGGAACGTGTAACTTTTAATATAAACTAAAAGAGGAAAAATTGAATAAAATATGTAAATTTGTTAGTTGTTTCATTTGATAAATATTGGTTAATTACATGATCCCAGTACAGTGCATTAGCATAATAATGAATTTATCGGTAATTGATATATACAGAAAATGAAACAAATTTTCCGTTGATTCAAATTGAGGAACATTTTACGAAAGACCTAAAAACTCAGTAGCATAAGAGAACTGTTTCGAACAATCAATAGACGGACAGATATAATTCATATGTTGTTAAGAATGATTAATATTCATCCGCCGATTGAAACTTTCTTGGTATTCTTGTACATAAAATGAAAATAGAAACAGAGGGTTAGTGCCGGGCCCGTGGTCAATAAGGGGGCCAGGGAAGTATGGGATAAAGAATAATATATTCGCATTTCATAATATACTTGAAGAAATATGAAGGCTTCAAAAAGAGGGCCGGTGGGTCACGTTCCCGGGCCCGTCCGCGCCATGGAAGCCCGTAAGCGTGATGAATATTCTCTATGATTATGACTTATAAATGACAATTTAAAATTTACTCTGAATATAGAAAAAATGAAATTGAGAACTTTGTAGCGATAGATTCATAACTTTTAGTTATAAACTTACACCATCCCCTCCCCGTTTGTTGTTCATTAAAGTATTGAGTATTTAAGTATTGAGTGCATAATTATGTTTCACTAGCAGTCGAGATAAATTATGGTTTGAGTATAGTTTATGTATTTATTATTGCATTTCTTGAAGCAGTGCATTTGTGATTCGTCTCACTGTTGACATAGGGTAAATATTTATTTATTACAAAGTGTAGATATATCTTTTGTCATTGATTTTTCTTGTCGCGATAATTGTATCGAAATCGAAAAAGAAAACATCAATACATTTAGCAGGTATCTTGAAAAGAATATTCGTACGCAAAGAATGTACTGTGTTGTGCTTAAAGTTAACGGAATTTATGATGTGTTTTCTTTATATCATAAACCTCCACAGTTTATCAAAACTGAAATTGTGTGAGCCGCACAATATGTAATTTCCAGCTGTGATTTTATATAAAATATGTACACTTTATGGCTGAAGTAAATTAATCGCGTTCCCAACTTTGTTATTATATTTTACAGCTATGACTTTGTTTCTATGTATAATTTATGAATGAACTACTTCGGATTCATCATCTGACGAGCTTTCAGATTCATCATCCGAGGGACTATTAGAACTCGCAGAATCTGCTTCTGTGCTCTCCACAGAATCTGAATCATCCTCTTCATCTGCAACAAGCTTCTGTTTGTCATTATCGTCCCTAGTGTGTTGGTTTTGATTGGTTCTCATCTCCGTCTTAAATTTTTTATCATCGATTAAGCTTTGTAAAGCTTCTTCTTCTGTAATATTTAACCAGCTGTCAGGGAACTCTAAATCATAGTCATCAGAGTAAAACTCCATCTCATCTACAAACACCCATTGCCAGAATAGTTTACCAGGATCATTTGTAGAAGGACGAATATCCCAGTCTGGGTAATACTGTTTGTAATCTTTACAATGGAATTCTTTATCAGTTATCGTACACATTGCATCAGCAAGTAGGATAGATGAAGAGCAATCCTCTAATACCAGCCTATTAGTACCAGGGTATGTTTCTTTTACAATACCTCTAGGACGATGTAAATGAGAAGAATGTATTGTATGACTCTTCATAATATTATCACAGAACATACCACACATTGGACAGGTTTTCCTACAAACATTCGATAGTCCAGCTGCTATTACAAATGATGAGTGGTCTAATCTAAGACAGTCGTCTTCCTCCCATGGTTTCCATTTATTTATAAGCTCTTTTAAATGACGAGAGACTTCCAGAGGACGAGGATTATCATAGATTTCGTTTGTACGTCGCACTGACGAGTCTATATCAAATGTCTCTAACAGACGACCAATCCAGTCTTGATATGAGTCATTGCGATCTAAATTGTTCTCCATTTTGGTCAGATCGTCGCAGACAGTTACAAGAAATTTATCAAATTCTTCCATTTCTGTTTCATAATTGTATTTTGGTATTAAACAATCGCAGTAGTCACGAGACCATGCCATGATGTCGCACATAGATGGATAAAATAAATCACCACCCCATTCATGCTCAATCGCGTTTCGACTTTCGTATTCTAAAACGTCCCAAGGTAAACTCAATCGTTTAGTAAGTTCACTGTAATCAAAATTCTTTACAAAATGTTCATATTTTTTCCTTAATTCACTTCTAATGTAGTAATAAAGGACCTCTGATAGGTTGTATTCTACGTTACTTTGCGTTGTAAAACAACCAAGTGTTTTTCTCACTATCTCATTTTCCCGGTCACAAAAAATACTGTAATTATCATCACTCACCTCTGTATACTTAAAAACCTCATTAAATGCCCTACCACATAAGTGCATAAGTCCTTTTGCAATTAAACTATTTGGTAGTTTTATGTCACCTTCTGTCTTTTTCGATAGATCTATTAGTGCTTTTCGCACTAGCAATTGAAACACATTTCTATCAAAATGCTTTCTCCTTTGAACCTTGAGCTCATATATCGATGATTCAATAGATTGTATCATGGTATTGATAGCTTTCTGTTTTTCATATTGAATTGTTTTATTTTCCGGCGTTTTGCTTTCTCTTTCACCTGGGCCTTTCTTTTCTTTGCGAGTAGTAGCTCTATTTTTAATCCAAGCCTTGACCTGCTTATCGTTGATGTACTTTGAACAATCTGATAACTCGATGTGTTTCTCTATTCCTCCTTCCTTTGACAATAAATTATGAATGTCGCTCCCTATAGCCATATCCCGTGTCATTCTTAACAATAACTTATCACATAACGTTTTAATATCAGACGGCGATATTTTGATTTGTGTGATACCACTCTCTTGTTTGATTTCTTTCGTCCATTTTTTCCACAATTCATCCAGTTCATGTTTGTATCTGCCATATATATACACGCTACGTGTATAAGATAGGTATTCATTGAATGTATTTGCATGCGGCAATTCTTCAGTAGCTGCAGTTGTACTTGCTACTTCTTTGACGTCAGTAATCATCCTCATCAACCATTTTGGTCCCAGATTTGGCATATTATGTTTAAGTTTCTTAATCTCGTATTCTTCCGTTATCCTTTGTTGTGCCTGTTGTCTTGCATCTTTCACTGCAATATGAACATCCTCCAGGAATCCTCGTTTATGTCTAGAAATCATGCTCTTGCGAGGATGGTCTAAAACGTACTTTTCTACTAAATCTCTCAGTCGTTCGCTTTGCCTTTCCACTTCGTCTTCTACAGGTGTTATCAATGACTCAACACTGTTACCTTCTTCTACTGCAGATTTGACATCGCGAAGGCAGCCATTAGATTTATCCATAATTGCTTGTCTCATTTGCACTATCCATTCATTATAACAGAGGCAAAACTGATTGTAATCTACAGCTTTAACACTGTCCTTAAAACTGAATATGAAGTTTTCCTCATTGACGGCGCTCCATACATCTCTCACACGGTCTGTGAATGTAGATAACGTTAAATCTGGAGAGATTATTTTATTTCTCATATCTCGTAAAAGACCTTCTCTTATTTTGAAAACTTTCTCTCCGTACATATGATTTGGGGGTGCCATTCCTCCTGGCCATAAACTAGGCACAAACTGTAAATCTTCGTCAAACTTTAAATCTACCACATCAGAGAATTCCTTATAACGACCCTCCAAGCCTTCCTCTTCTGCAGCAAACTTTGTTGCCTCATCGAGCGTTTGTTTGATCTTGTAGGTATTCGTTTTGTTTCTGTCTGCTGCTGTTAGATCAGACACACGCTGTTGAATTATCATACATCTACACTCTAAATCAACTTCCTTCATTCGCATCAGCGCATGCGCAGCAATTTGTAGAATGCCTGCAACATCATCACCGATGTTCTCACCACTTATGTTGAAAATCGTAACATTTGCAATACTTAGTGCAAACGTTACCAATCTGTTGTCAAATGTATGGTCATCATGCTCTATAGATCGCAAACCTTCTGTGTCTACCACGATTAAGAACCGAAACCCTAAATTCTCCGCCAGTTTCTCATCTATTTTGAGAAATCTAATGAAAAGACCTCGAGTACAACGACCTGCGCGAACCGGGAAGCGTAAACCGAACATGCTGTTAAGTAAAGTAGACTTTCCACTACTTTGAACACCAATTACACTGAGAACCAACACCTTGGGATTATTAAGTTCTAATCTAAGGGCGTCAAGCACGGCGGTAACCCATGTTATAGGTACGTATTCGGTATCGCCATCCATTAATTCGAATGAGTGCATTTGTAAGATAAGTTCAGCAGCTATAAATGGATACTGTATAAACCATGAACTGTCAATCGAACTCAGTTCTTCGCGACGAGCGGACATGTAGGCTTCATACTGCTGGCCAATTTCTCGCAAGAAGTGTTCACAGCCTAAATTTCTGACTCTTAAACGTTTGTAAACTGTTTTGCATTCTGTGCGTAATTTTTCAACATTTTCGCGATCTCTTTTCTGACTCTCTCTTTGTCGGTTTGACACATTTTCACACTTGTCACCATCATCATTCAGTATCATCTGCTCTATTCTCTGTTCAAGTTTATATAGTTGGTTCATATCTTCGTCCGTGCTTTTGCTTACCATCTGGAAAATGTTGTCCTGTAATATTCTCAAGAAATATTTAACAAAGCTTTTCCCCCCCTCTTGATTTTTTAATGAATTAATGTAACGTTTTACAGATTTTGACAGTGAGCACTTCAGCTGCTGCTTCCGATTTGTTTTTATATCAGCATCTCTTTGCGCCTTCTTTTGTTCAAACGTCGTTTCATCTTCAGTATCAAAAGTAAAACGATCTTTGTAAAGTTTAGCGATTTTTCGCCACAACTTTTGCATGTGAAAGTTGTCGTCTTTAAACTTTAGGATATCATGATTAAAAGCACCCTCAAATATACTGGCTACGACTGCTTTTGCTTTCTTAATGTCTGGATTGTTCTCATCTATCTCGATATTTTCTGGCGAAAAATCCCCTAAGGAAGAATTTTTCGATTTACTATGATCGTTGATATGTGCAATGTGTTCACAAAGTTTTGCACTCAGAGATTCCAATTGGAATTTTTTGACAAAAACCCAATTTGTTTTAATGTGAAGTTTACCTGAAGAATCCTCCTTTTCCCTCACTGAAATAAACAGAGTACGAGAGCTGTTTTGTTTAATTTCTTGAATAACATCAGAGAATTTTTCCCGTTCGTCAGTTGGGATAATAGCTACTGTTAAATTTGCTACTTTACATGCAAATTCCCTTTGTGTAGGATAGTTTATGCAATCACCACGTAAGTTGAAAAATGCCATAACATCCTTGAAAGTTTCATTTTGACTACCAGAAGTGGGAAGAAACCATACACCTTCAATTGAACCAAGAGAAAATCTTGACTTTACATTGTCCTGATCTTTAGTCAAGAAATAATGATGACAACCAAATCCTTGACATGGCCCTAACATATAATTTAGCAACTGAGATTTTGATAATCCAATATTTCCGATTCTGAGAAAAGAAACTGTAAAGATTTTATGACAAAATATAGGTTGTTCAATCGAAAATGAATCATGCCTTCCCTTCCATTTCTTCATAACTGTTCTACAAGCCCATTTCAGAAATATTGGTCGTTGGTTCAATCCAATACCTGAAATAAGTATGGGAACTGCTAACTGGCAGGCTGACAATTTTTCAAGAATATCTTGTCGAAGGAAATCATCAGCACAGTGTAGAACACAAAAGATGAAGTCTCGCATACTGCAATGTATCCTGGGATGAGAAGTTAGGCTTAGAGGTAACCCTGCTCGATAGTCGAGGCAAGTAATCTTCTGCCAAAACGAGTACACAATATCAGAAGAATCTGCATCGCATCTTATCTGAAGAAATTCTGCTAAGCGAAGTTTGGAAGGGAACTTCCCTTCCAGACCAATGGCCTTCAGAGTATCTTCGAAGGATTCGGTCTTGCTAGTGTCGTCATCTGCATCATCAGATTCCGGTTCAGATGGGAAGACTGTTCTATCATCTGAAAATAAAACACAATAACCACGGGTAGTGGTAGCATGCAAGGGATATTGAAACACAATAAATCATTTCATCTATCGAATATAGTTAACCACAGAAGACATAAATTGTCAAAACATGTTAGCAATAATTCGAACATATGTAAAATATGTTCGATTTAGTGTCCGCGTAAATTCCAAGTGAAGCACCCCTAACTTTAAAATTAACATAACTTGTTCCAAGTAAACACTTCCTCTCTGGCTTAATCACCTGCTACTTCCTGCCCAGGAACAATTGCTGTTTCATTTCCGAGGAATGTCCCTCCCCTTGCATAATCATTTACACAGGGCTTCACTGATATTGCTATTTACTTATTTCTGATATTGCTATCATTTAATAATGCGAGTTATGTGTTACCGCTCTCCTATTACAATTTCCTTGTGTAGGCAGGTTACTTATGTTTGTGTAGGCAGGTTACTTATGTTATGTTTCGGTTATTGTGCCTTCCTGTGTAATACTATTCATTATACCAGGTAATAGTTAGTGTTAGAAACTGGTGCAAGATATTTTGTTTACATGTTTGTAAGAGGTATGGGTTAGATATTGCCCGCCCCTTGCCATTAGTCAGCTGGTCTTATGGTACACAGTATTAACATACTAATAAAGTTATAGACGAGAGAATGGCCTCGAGGAATCCCTGGTCAGAGAGACCGTGACAGTGACCGTGCTATATTATTAGTCATGGTTTCAGATAGCCTGACTGGCTAAAAGTTTCTTTCTTATTACGAAGTACTATAGAAGTTTCTTTATAATATTCAAGACGTATTATAAAGAGCAAAACATTATTTTGCTGGATTCATGTTGCACCCTCACATGACGGCTAGTTATGAGTGATTTAGTATTACGAAGATTATATCACAATATTGTAGTCAGTAAAGAGAAACTGCCAGAATTATGATGTTATTATGTGCATAAACTATCAAAGTGTACAAATCACATTCTTGCATATAAAGGATAGCAAGTATAAGTGTGTTGCCACAAGCATTGTTGACTTTATATGGAAACATACCCAGTGTCCCTTTGATATTGCTTGGTTTGAATATTGGGCTCAATAGTCCTAGTCAGATATTTTATTTATATTCCCTTCCCATTGTTTCTAATTTTACTTGTTCTAGAAAAATAAGGTAGTACGGTCCCACATAATATTGTTAACATGGATAGTGTTGGCCCTATTTGGTCGTTTTAATTGTACGACAGAGAGACGACGACATGACCCCCTGTTCGCTAGTTGTTATTTTATATCAGAGTTACATGCCATGTGAAGAATCGTAGAGAAGACCTTGAGAATTTTTGTTTTAATACTTAACAGGCACTTTATGGGCGTAGACTAAACATCCTGGTTTTGAAGGGAAGTCAATTTCTGCTGTGGTTCAGAGCTAGACAGACACTGACAAATGGTGCAGACGCCGGAAGGCCCCTAGTGACCAATATTTCATCAATGCCTTGGTGACAGAGCGTTTTATTATTACATTGTACCTGTAGAACAATGTGTATAGTTCTGACTATTATTGAGATAGTATCATGTTGTATGTAGTGCCATACGCTATAGATATAATCACTCAGAAGGCTGCCTGAGATAAATTTCTGGACATTACCCTTTTTTAGGGTTTTTACACAAGCATTGATGCAATTCAACTAGTGGAGCGACCTATGCAGAGCACGAACCATTGCGCTCAGTAGGAAAATAAACTCTTAGTCGTGCCATCTCATACATATTCATATGAGACCACAACTTCAGGTTACACAAGCAATCACATTTCATGTTTACTCATTTAATGGGGAATTTAACTGGAATTAATATCAGGAAATATACGATTTAATGACGGCATATATATATCTAATTAATGCCGACATAAACTCAAATTAATTTCCCGACATACTCGAGGAATGGTTGACCAGCTTTACATGTCGACGTAAAATAGCTTCGACAATAATTCGACCATCTGCTAATCAATCATTGAGTCCAGGCAGGAGTACTACAAGTGTAATTTTGAATATGAATATATTAACACTTACCTTGTGCATACTTATCAACAAGCTTGGCGGCAGACTCTTGCCCAATAGTTTCTAGATCTTGTAGCAGTCTTGACACGTCGTTGACATGCAGTATCCCATTTCTTTCCAGACATCGGAATAAAGCCCCTGCAGAATCTTGATTTAGTTGGAATATCTCATCTATATCTCGCTCGTTAAGACATTCTAGTCTGGCTATTCTTTGCAATGATTCTTTATTTAGGCACTTCCCCACCTCCTCAAGCAACAGTCGGTAAACTCGGGTACAATCTGATGCAAAATCGAAGAAAAGTTAATTATCAAAAGAGTAGAACATTTAACACAGCTGAAGTTTCTTAAAATTGTAATTACATGCAGGTAGACAATTTAACAGATATTGATCATACCATCTCCTTCACCATCCGAAGAACTTGTCTTGGCACATTTACTCTTCTTTTCTCCTACACCTACGTCAAGGTTCCTTTTCTCGGCCATATCAGGTAAGACAGTTGAACAGTAATCCTGCAAGACATTTGAAAAATACAATATATTCCTTTACAATGCATGATGTAAATTAAATGCTTAAGTATGTATACAATCAATATTACCACCCACGTTTTATAAGTTAGTTCTAGTACCCCTCCCCAACCCCCTCCACCCGTGTCAAAAAAAACTTTACAAGTTTATAAAGTTTCAACTTTTGATCTGATTTTGTTGCTAGCATCTATCCAGAATTGTTTATGTAAAATCTCTTTTTAATTAGTGTAAACAAATTTATATTGACCATCTCAAGTGACCGTCTGATATTCTAGGGCTAGGCTCATAACAAGTTCATCTCAAAGAGAAACACACAAAATCCGTTTGATACCACCTTCTTCAGTTGCCTATTGAATATCGTGTGTGTTTAAGATTATACCAAGGCATCAATTGTCTCTAAGGCACCGCCCTTATTTAAATGAATTAATAAAATTTTATCAACCGAGTCGGATGTTAATGTCATCTCCCCAGCTTTTCACTGAAAACATACAAAAACCTCTACTAAAATAGGAGATCGGTTCTTTGAAGTGTAAGCCCCTAAAGAAAGGAAGCACCTCCCCTTTCAAATCAGATTTAATACTTCCCTTTGTTCTTTCGTCTACACGAAACATAAAGACTTATATTGTTAGGCGATTTTTAATGATCTCTGCTGACTTTGTTCCACCCCCTTGTTGTGTTTCTCTGTTTGCTTTAATTTCAAAACTTGTGTTGCCCTTGTTAGTTTATGTTTTACAATTTCAATAGTTTGGTCTTATTGTTTATAGTTAACGTTTATAGTTTTTATCGTTTTTTATCTCTCTAT
>KN892858.1:0-34400 GCA_000934455.1 Apostichopus parvimensis | reverse complement strand
CCTTATATTTCTTACATTTTGGACGCCATATTCAGATCTCAAAAGTGCCTTCCAATCAAAAATCCGATTACAATTTGTGATCACAAAAGTGTTGGCTATAGTGTTGGTTACTTTATGGGTACATGTAGGACCACAATTACTTGGACTATTTGAGCCCAATCTTGCGATGATATTATTATGTGTATTGTCATATACCCCTACGCAAGGAACCACAGTGCCCTTGGGCTCTTGTTGTATTCAGAATTTCATCTGTTAAACGGTATTGACGGTATGATTGCTGAATGATGATTATTTATTATGCAGAGCAGATTTTTAACTTGCCTTATTTTCTAAGAAGAGTATAAATGTTGTTGCTGCAGACTGATTGGTCCGTGTTATCTTGTGACCAATGTGTACTGTATTATGATTGGCTGGAAGTAGATGCATTCTTCACCGTGTATGCTTTTAGTTAGTCCTGTTGCAAGGGTGTAGGATCTGCATACTTGGCACATAAGAACTCATTGTTAATTCTTTAACCAATCGTAGTCAAAGCCCTTACCAAATTAAACACACAGCAGTGAAATGTTTTGGCTCAGTGAGTGATTCTCTTTCCTGAGTTTTGTCGGTCAATCTCTCCTGGACACTGTGTACTAGCCATTGAAATAACCTTACAGTGAAAGGATCAACACAGCCGCACCGTATCAGTGAACAACTATGGTTGCTTGTAAGATTTATCTTGAATAGTGCAATTTTATAGAAAACTTTAGTAATCATGTGTGATGTACTTTACTCACAATTTTGCAGCCTTTTCTCCCTTGTGCTCTTTTCTTGTTTATGTTTCTCAATATATTATATATTGTATTAATATATTATATATATATATTATATATTGTATTAATAATATATTGTTTCATTGTCGCGCTTGCTCATTTCTGAATCGGTATTACAATGCTGAGTACTTTGATGTCTGAGTATGTTGTTTTAATAATTTACCTTGATCAACTTCAGCTGTTTCTATTTGTTCATTGAGAGAACGGCGTATTCCTCTATAGTAATGGTACTTAAAGTTGTATTTCATTTTGTGTGATGAGTTTACTTTTACTAAGCCACGTAATTATTAACTTAAAATTTGGATATCACTCATTCTAGCTACAGTAAAAGATCTCATAGGTTGAAATCATATCATAACTGTATTCTCTCATGTGCAAGTGTCCCACAAGATTCAAAGTAATTTTTTTTTCTCGTGTGGAAATGGTAGAAGTTTGGATCTAATTTTATCGTTCCTAGGTGTGATTTGCTTGAACTAAGATTATACAGAGAATTTGTTCAGGGACTGAATCGTTTCTGTCAAATTTTTAGTGTCACAAATGATGACAAACTTACAACCCAAAATTGTATCCTCTGTATACTGTAACCATTTGATCTGGTATGATTTCATACCAGAGACCTAAAAATGTGAATCTCTTTTTGACATCTTTGTATTAATTACACTCTTCTCCTACCTGTCTTGACTCTATCGTTGCACTCTGTCATCTACCTAGCCTATAAATTGGTTCAAACCTGTTTTTTTTTTTCTTTAACAGCATAACACCCCCATTGACACACGTCAGTTTTAATATTGTTCATGCTAGATCGCAGTATGTCTGCCTTGTCTGGTATCTTATTTTCTTGTGAATATGTAAGCTAGCCATTACATTATTTACACCAAAGGATAATGGTTGAAGGAAGAGGGAAAGTACCTTCACTCCCCCAAGACAGAATGAGCTGGCTGTTACTTTAACCTTGCCTTTTATATTGTATCGTAGTCTATGCTTTGTTTCTAACTCCTCTCAGGTTAGCAAATACTGCTCTCTGTGTACAGTGTAGCAACTATCAGTATTTTCAGTTTCCATCTCACTGTTCTCTCGCACAAAGAAGACTTGATCAAGTCTAAAATTGACATTGTAGAATAACCAGCATTGTCAATTAATGATGAGTATCCCAACCAGTTAGTTTTGTGACAGAGTATAAAAGTTGTGTTTTCAGTGAATTCACCACAATCTGGTGATACTGCTGAGAGTGACTCAAATAAAGACAAAAGAACCAATAATCGTTACTTGTTCATTGTCCTCTGAAATTTCACCAGCAATGAGGACATTTAGCAAACTGCTTCAAAGACAAAAAGGACAAAATAGCCAAAAAAACAAATAACATTTGTGGGACAAAAAATGAATTGCATTGGATGAGCAGTCAATACCCTTGGCTAAGTAACTGTTATCAAGTGCCTTTCATGTATATATCTCTTAGTTATACTTAGGAGGATCAAATTATGACTGATTATTACTGTACATGGCTTAGTGTTAAAGAGTGAAAGTTACAATTCAATGTGAAATTCACACTTATGGTTTCCACTCCTGTTGGTCTCTCTGTTTGATAGAATTGCGTGTTTCTCTAGTCACTGTTAAAATATCAAGTATGGTCCATGTACTGATATAATATGTTGAAAACATCACTTTAGAAGCAATTCTGACATTGATTTCTGTAAATGTTATATATAAATCTCGTGTGTGAATGTAAATATTAAGATAACAGCAAGACTAAAGCATTCACCTCCTGTTAGCATTGTCATATCACACTGTAGACAAATTGACATGCTCCCAGAGCCCTGATAAATTAGGAAACTTGAAAAGATATATCTTGCCAAAAGGAACACATTTTGTTGCAGCATTTTCCATCATTGTGTTGGTCTTTGTATTTTATGTGATTTGGGAGGAAGCAGGATGGGAAAGAGAGATTACCAGATTATGCTATGATTTGAGTATAGTGATGATGTTTGGATTACAGTTTTACACCCTTTTTGCTCTCATTTCCTGATTAATACACTCACTAAATACTGTGTGGTATGACCTTCATCATGATGACACTGTTAATCTTCATTAATATTAACTCACATCACATCCATTTAAACAAAATTAACGTTGTTCAATTCTGTGTATAGCTCTTTAAAGACAGCTAAACATGGTCTATGAGTGGCTGGCCATTAGTAGTATGTCAAGTGGAGGTCTGTCTGGGAATGATTGACAAGTAGTTAAAAGCAACACCCACTCACTGGTATCTGACTTCAATATAAAATCTAACTTTGGAGCTTTAGTTAATGATAAATAGAAAGGTTAACTCCATGTTTATTATATACACATAACGAATGGTTATGAGTGCAATAGTGCAAATATTTCATGAGTTGAAAGATGAATGAAATATTTGCACTATTGCACGAATGGAAACCATTCATTATTTGTTTTATACAACACCTTCAAAATTGGATATTTGTATTATAGATGGGTAAAATGCACTCATGCAACAGATTGTTTTGAACAGACAGGCTTCTCTGCTCTCCTTACCATTGAAAAAAGTGCTATCAAAAAAGTATAACCCATGGTTCTATTTCATAGAGTGCAATAGAGCTGATTTTGCATGCAATCGACGAGCAATTGACCAATCATATGGCCGGAATATAATTAGGTGTTGTATAATACTTAATATCTTGTGACAGAAGTCAACAAATTTGTAAGAGAATGTGACTTAACTGCCATAAATGCTCTCTCATTGGTCAGTTTTGAGGGTTGCATTTTTTAAATCAACCTGGAATATCCTGGTCCAGTGACTTAACTTATTTTGTTCATAACTTTACAAAATATGATTTTCAGCCCTGAAAGAAAATGGAATTTGTTTGATTTTCCCATTCTCCTCTTGATTAACTCACCTGAAGTATAAATCTACGGCATGGAAAATTTCTTTCTTTTCTAGTATTTTGAACTTCAGATGTAGAGCTGTACTTAGTTTTCATGTATATACAAATATTGTGCATGTGGCAAAGACTATGTGATACATTAAATTGTTTTTTTTTTAAATTAATTTAGCTTTGGTACTTGATACGTTCCAAAGGGTGCCTATTGTTTATAGAGATTGCCTGGTTAATGTTGGAATCATTGTTTGAAGTAGGTCAGCTTTAATAATCATGTTAAAGTCTTAAAGAGCATATACAGCAATGTCAGTATAAACTAGAATATATGCTATGTGTTCCAATCACAGAAATATTGAATTGATCCTGGGATTGTATACTACGTATTAGTGCAGAAAAAATTAAAAATGGTTTAGATCATCAAAAGTGTTTAGCTTTTGTTCATGTTTATAATGGAATGCACAAGGTGCCTGTATTTCCTCTGTGAGTCATTGTCGATTGTGGCATGTAGATTGAGTAATTAATGCAGTGTCATTAGTGAGCAAGCGTGTTCATTGAGTATTAGATGCTTATTTATTTAACGAGTATGAGGAAAGCATTGTGCAAGCCTCAGTATCTCACTGAACATGATTCAAAGCAGGTAGTTTATTGAGTCATTGTGTACTTGGACGAATCCTGCCGTGACGCTGTGACGACAGTTAAGGTTGTATAGGCCGTAGAACCATAGAAAATTTCAGTGGTATTCATTATCCAGGTATGTGCACAGAGCAGTGTTCACCGTCATAGTGAGTGGGTGTCGGAAAGAAAGAAAGAAAGAAAAAGCTTGTTGTGAAAACTACTACATTATTATGTCCCCTCCCTATAGTGAAAAGGGTTTGTGTTCAGGTGGAATGCCCATTTAACAATATTGATACGGATTATTAAACTTTTGAGGTCAAAGATCATTATAGGTCATCAGTATTGGTCACAAACTTCATCATGCTAAAATTTGATAAGAGCTTTTGAAAGTACTTTCCTGATGGTTCCCGATAGATTTCCAAATGATTTACAGAAACACAGAGGATTATTTAATAATTTCAACTTTCAGTGAGCAAAAATACTTTGTGGATGGCAGTAATACGCTTGTTGAAGTTGGAGCATGAGTGACCATTATTTGACTTTCTAGCATATTTTGGGTCAATATTGATGACCTTTAAGAAGATGGTGGGATTAGGGTCAATATTGATGACCTTTAAGGAGATGGTGCCAGGGTGAAACTAGATAAAGATTGTACATAAATGTGCCACAAGTATCATTGTCACCAAAGTTGAAAAATTAAATTAATGGGCCAAGCCTGACAACAACATTTACCAACCCTGACATTACCTGATTATTATGCATTCAAATGAAATATGCTTCTCAAGTGATAAGGTCTACAATGAATGGCACAGAATGAAGACAGAGATAGGATCCTCTAGAACTGTTAATATTTAAACCAGAACTAAAACCAACACCGACATTGTGTTTGACAATGACCTGATTATGAAGTACTATGAACCAGAAGGAAACTATCATTCCCTCTTCTGATAATGATTGCTTACTTTCACATTCGCTGGGGTTGATTGCCACTTTGTCTTTCTAAACATTATATTTATTTAGTTTGTTCTTCCGTATTGTTTAGATACTCGTATCGCTAAAGATAAAACATCGCAGGACAGAAGACACCATAAAAATTTGAAGTCAGATTCTCTCTGTGGTGATAGCCAGTTGCAACAGTTACATGTATGCGTTTAACTATTAACCTAATCAACCCATTCAGTGAGTGTGGATGTGTATGTACTCTCGCTGAACTGGTTTAAACACTATTGAAATTCTACACTGTGTTGAAGGCCACCAAGTTTACCAGCACACTAATATAAGACTAAGTTATGTTATACACCTAGTAGACATATCCTGTACCTGAGGTAGATGATACTAACATTGAGCTGTAAAACTCATCAACTGAAGATATCCAATTTGTTAGTCAGACAAGAGATGATGTTGTGACCTTCTACTCAAGTACACTATTAAACATCTACATAAACATTGCAGTCAGTTGTGCTTATTGGAGGACGGTAGATACTGCCAGACCCCTATTGATTTATTGGTTGTGAGATGTACTTGATCATGGGATGTTAAAAAATACTGGAAAAAAAGAAAAAAGAGAAGTAGGAAAATCACTGGAGGATTAAAATGTATTTCTTCTTGAAGAGAGGCATACATTTTGTCTTTATTTTATATGATATTATTGGAATTGTGGATAGGGAGAGATGGGGTGGGATTGGGGGGGGGGGCAGTAGGTAGTGGAGGGAAAGGACTTGAAAAAAGTTCACACTTATCTATAGGATTTAAATGTAGCATGTTTTGGGCATTCATACTTCTTAGTGGAAGTTAGTTCGAATTGCATTTCCCCATTTCAAATTGTTATTGTTAAGTATTTCCATGTTTCGTTGTCCATAGGGTTATAACCCATTTTTCCACCTCACATATCATGCCCACATCCCGCTCCCTATATCCCCAAGACCATGTCCCCTCCCCACATTCCTTCTTCACATCTCTCCACGTCCACTTTCTGAAAGTAAGACCCATAGGAATTTTAATCTGAAGTAAAGTATTGGACTTTGCCATATATCAGAACCTATGAATAAGTTGCCACACTAAGTCTTTTTGACCTGGTTTTGCCGAATTCTGTGATGAAACAAATTCCTTGTGAATATTTACTAGGTCACCTAATTCTTTGGATGAAGTCAGATCAAATGTCTTCCTGTTTTGTTGAAAGATGTCAACACATGATAATAGGTAATTTTGTAAAGTGTGCTGGAAGTTAACAACAGTCTGTAACTTAGTAAATATCATTTAATTAATAATAGTAACTTAATAAGTGGGAGGAGGTATCAGTGTAGGCAAAAAGTGCATTTACCCTTTAGGGGTCTGGTCTGTTCCTTGTCATTATTACCAGAAAATATGTGTTTGTGACATGAAAGTTTTGGGTGGGAGAGGGGGAGGGGAGGGGTGAGATACTGGTACAACTTCAGCAGCAAAGAGTAACATGCCTAGTGGTAGATATTTACATAATTTAGGTGGTGGTGGGAGGGCTGGCATGCATAAAGCTGGGAATTGTCTGGTTTCACATAGCATAATATTATGCTATGGAAACTGGGCAGTATACTGGTATGGTCCCCATCTTCCATTGTCACTCTGGGGAAAACTTGCAGTCTAGGAATTTTTTAAATTCAGTTGGGAAAGAACTAGACCACTTTATCCAGGCCTGAGGGATGCTGCCCCTGAGGAACAGATCACCCCCCCCCCCAGGGGAATTAGGTGAACTGTCTTCCCTTTTCAACCTCACCCCTCCTTTTATAAAATCCTGGATCTACCTCTGGGATTTCCATATAGAGGTCCATGCTCCTACATTAACCAGTTGGGAGAATTTAGAATTTGCACCCACCCTCTCCCCTCTCCATTTGTTTAATCATGTGTACTTCATTGCTTATTTGCCAGGCATGGTGAATGGTGAGTTGAAATGCACTCAGGATAATCTTTTAACATAATGTAGGAAGTTTTGAAAAAGAAAGCATCACACCTGGGAGCATAGGTTATGACAATTGCATTACACAGCATATACTCAATATGAACTCTGCATGAACCATAAACCTGTTCTCCAGTTAAACCCAACTCCTGCTAATGGAGGTCAAAGACTTCCTGTTAAGAGAAGAGCCTGTTTCTAGGTAAACTGAAAATGCTGAAGATATAATTCATGATGGAGTGCACAAAATGTTGGTCTCAGATTTCTGTTATTGACAGAAGTGGTCAATTTCAGAATAAGTGAAGGCCCCCATAATGCATTCAAACATTTTAGTGTCAAAATTGCAAACGGGAATATTCTCTGTGGTAAGTCGATATCGTCAGTCAGCCAATGCATACAGTATGTCTGCAAATATTCAAACTATACTGTTTATGGCAACATCACCCATTACCATAAATTATGATGCAAGTGAGAAGGGAGGGTATGCAGGAGGAGGGGAGGAGGGGAGGAGGGGGAAAGGTGGGAGTTACAAATGAGAAGGGAGGGGATTGGGAGTTTAAAAACTTCTCATATCTGTAATCTGTCACAAAGAGAATCAGTTCTGGATAGATCAGGTTTTCAAACTGCCTGGAAATTTGAGGAGACTGCCAGACTGGATTTCAAGCAACTTTTGTATTCTTGTTTTCTTCTTAAGTACCTTCTTTTATACTTCTTCTTTGTCTTTCATAATCTGTGCATTGCTTATATTGTGGTAACTTACTTGTACCTTACAGTCATGGCTGCTCTTAGACTCTATTTGATCTGTCAAAGGCCAACAGCTATGATGAGTTATGTTATTGTTAATATCAAAGTTGAATTTGCCCTTCTTAGACCCTAAGAACTTCATACTAGCTATTCTCTCTTCACTCTGGAGACTTATAGTCTGTGGAATGGAAATATTATTAATGTGGGAAACTATTGTGAAGTACAGTACCTCAGGTTACTAATGTGCACATCTATCAGCCTACACTCTATACTGCATGTTAGGCAAAGGTGCAAGAACTACAACAACAACAAAATGACACTGCTTTCTTCAAAGGCTTTATTGTGTTCAAATTTGGACGTTTGGTAGAAGAATATAGTCAATTATTAAAATCACGTCGGATAATATGAATCATTTATAGTAAAGAAGACCTTAAGATGCTAAAATCAAAGGGGTTTGGTCTACGCAAGATCAGATTAGTATTTTAACGTTTTTATGCATCTGCAAAATGTCATTGTCATTTGGAGATTCAACTTACTGTAATTATTTGGGCAAAATGCTTACAATTTTGCTAGAAATTAAATTCAAATGAACATGATATTCAAACATTGCAATAAACTTTCTGTGCAAAGTAGAGGTACTTTGGGTGGTAGACAAATGAAATATGAAATGTTTCTTTTGTTTGCAGTATACAGGAAACCCTTTTTTGTCTACTCAATTTCTGATCAGAGAAGCAGTCCTGAGGTCTCCACGTGTAAAGCCTTTTGAATTCAACCCTATTAGTAACAAAGGTATACACACAAGTTATTAGAAAACGCACGGTGTGCTTTGGAATGGCAAGATTATATGATTAGCTAAGAACATCTTTTGCAGAGTATTATTTTTTATTCTCCATCTGAAGAAACTATGGTGCCCCCCATCCAATGTATCTAATCTTGTTCTTAGAATAGCATAGGAATCATTGAACAACACTCTCTGCTTCTTCATTATGCGCGGAGAAGAGCCGGTAACCATGGAAACATGACTCATGGAGCAGTGCATAAGTGGATACATGAGGCAGTGAAAAATATGTGATGAAAGCCAGTGTGTTGGAATGAGAGATGGATGGAATCATCTAGTGTAGTCTAGTCCTCTCCCAGTTGTCTGTGTGTGTCAAGAAGATAATGTTATTACTTCATGCTAATGCAAGCTTACAGACATTGGAGAACAGATGTGTGTCGTGTGAAATGTTGTATTTATTATAGGCAAGCTCAATGGACTGACTGTATCCCCAGAACAACATTCCATTATTGTAAGCTACAATTGAACTTCAGGGGGATGGGAAAGGGAAGCAGAAAGCAGAAATTGGCGCAAGAGTTTTGCCGACTTGCTCTGTAGAGACATTACGTTATCGTTGAAGATATGGATTTATATTTTTTTTTATCAATTCTTCATAGTCTGTAGATCTTACTCCTTGAAACTGTTACTAGACTGTACTCAGTTTCTTTTATCTACTGTACAAGGTACACTCGACCCGACCTGTACTCAGTGTACATACTGTATTAAACCACAATGTTTATTATAGTACTTGTTATGTTTATTATGACTGTTCAACTTACTGTTTATTTTCTCTTTCTTACTTAGAGAGTTATCTTCTTGTAAAGCCCACAAGGTTTCTAATTTTAATTTTTTTTTAAAGTTCACGTTCTGTCACTGGTACACTTCACTAATTCCTACAGTACTGTGTGTACTATTTATTATATGATATATGTGAATGAATAATAAGGAACTGAGTGAGTAAAGTAGTGCAGTATTTTAATTCTTCACTGTCGGTATATAAATAAAAAAAAATAAAACAATATGTTGGATAAACTGATAAAGTAGTAAGATGTATTGGAAGAGACAATTTGTTTCGTTTGTTTTGTTTGTTCGTTTCGGGTTTTGAAGTTTCATGTTTTGATTGATGTGTGACTTTAATCATGTGTGACTTTATATAGTCATATATCCATATGCTGTGAGTTTGATTTGCCTGTGGGAACTGTGCTGGACGACCTATTGACAGGATGCGCATATTGATCATTGTATCTTGATTTCCTAAGACACTACCGAACATGTGTGCATCTTTTATGCAGGAAATCTGATCTGCATTGTTTATGAGCTAACGATGAAATTTGAAATATTGATGTGTCAAACTTAATTATTTCATCTCTTCATAAGGGCACAATGTAGAGAGGTAGTAAGAAAGTTTTATTATTCTTAATCGTGCTGAAATGCAAGGCTGAAGATGGGGATGGGATGGGATGGGGGGGGGAAGGAATTGAGGATGAGATGAAGGGAGGGGGGAAGGCCCTGGAGGGTAGGGTTGGATGGTTACTGTTAGTGTTCACCTTATCAAGAACAAAAACAGAAAAGCAAACACATGATCTGTTAGACTGGTTGGTCTATGCCAGAGCTTAGTGGAAATTACCTTTAAATAAAATTTTTATTTTGGGAAAATTGGGACTGATCCCCCTGTGGATACATAAAATTAAAAGGTTTGAAAGCTAATTATGTTTAAAATTCTTCAAAGCCTAAGCACATGAATGCATAAGCACAAGAATAATTTTCATAACAGATCTTGTTATGTTTGGTGGGCATTTTATGATAGCTATTGTTACGTTAACAAGTATAGCACTTCCCCCCGCCCCACCCCAACGAAAAGCTGTAACAATGTGTACCTGCACATATTTTCAATGTGGATGTCATTGCCTGACTTTGTACACCTTTTGTCAAGAGTGGTGGAAAGTTGTTGCTTCCCAGTCCCCATCCCCACCCCCACCTACCAAATCAGGCAGTAAAATGTCTTGATTTGGTGTGTAAAACTTCTTTTAAAAAGAACAGAATTGAGGGAGTTGTGAAAAACTTGTTACTTTTGTTTCCCTTACCCCTCAACTTGGACATAATTGCCTGAAAATTGAACACATTTTTGGAAAATTTGTCCCTTTCCAATTCTTCCCCTCTCAACTCCCATCAAAGTTAGGGAATTAAACAATATCGAATTAAGACATAAAATTGCTAGGAAGTTACTTGACTTTGCTAAGATGCAGCTCATTACAACTGACCTCTATGAAATGGCATTCCCGGAGTATCAAGAGTTATTTTGTAATATACAGAATCAAAATCCAGCGCTGCAATTCCTGGATTCCACTAATGTAGAAATCATACTGTCAGTATTCCATAGCTCATCGGTAGCTTGTCATTGTGTCAGAAACCAAATTCATGAGAAGCTATTTCTTCGCTATAGGTGTTTGTAGTTACTAATAAAGATGAATGTGTTAGAAGCCTTTTTCTGGGCCTCAAGAAGTTTTGCGGAACATTTTGATGAGACAGCTACAGTTGATGGTGATTCACGACTTAACTGCTTTCATCTTCTCTCATGCTGAACTTTGGATGCATGAAATTTGTAGTAATTTATTTTTTGAATTTATACATCCGTTTTGATTTTATCACTGTTGAAGGGTCTGCTCAATTTTAAGGTTTGTGATAAAAGACTGATGGAAAAAAAAAGTGTCAATACTTGGTCTTTCTTGTAGATTTTTAGTTATGATTGAAAGTGTCAATCATAGGCGACCTAATATGTTGTTTGTACTTAAAATACGCAGTTAGCAGTGCTGGTGAAAGTAGTTGATGCCTTTTGTGTTGTTCAATATTCATGCAATGTGAATTGTTAATTTATTCATATATGTTAATTTCAGAACTTCGTCATGTTATTTGGTTATAGTTGTCAGATATGATAATTTGACATATTGTAGAACTTTACATAGTTGGGGACTGTATGGTTTTTAATACACATTATGTTTATCCTAACACAGTAAAATGCATGGACGTATTATACTATGTACATCAGTTATTACAGTAAGAGAGATCTGAGTATCAGCCTATGTGTGTGATTATCATCTTGTTATGTCCTCCAGCTGTGCCTCGCATCTCTAAGTGTGACGTTACTTTGCAGTACAGGCTGGACTTGGATCCCAGGGGCTTGGCAATGAGCTCAGACTTAAGATTCTATAGTGTACTTTATTCAAGCTCCGCCCTATGGAGACTTTGAGCAATTGTTGTTTTTTTTCGACAAGTCATTATGCTTATTATACGGTAATTGCTCCTTCTCACTAATTCAAGCAATGTGAAGCAAACCTAGACAGGTGCAAACCTGTCTTTTTCAAAACTTGTAGAATAAACTTTGAATTAATCTTGCCAGGAGATTAAATTAGGAGACTGTGAGATTACCTATCAATAGTGGGAGACTGCATGTAAAACGAGGGAGTTGGCAGATCTGTGGACCTGGAAGAGAATTCATTAAGTCTACCTGTGACTTAAGCTCTCAGCACACTGCAGGACTGTTCACGCCCTGACACAACTCAACTATTGTAACATAGAAAAATGTGGACTGTCGGGCAGTGTGCGTGGATTTAAGAATACGACTGATGGCCATTTGCCAGCTTTACATCACGTCGGCTTCACTCGGGAAAACTGAATATGTAACGTTTTACTGACTGGCAGTCGTGCAGTGTTCGGGCTTTACGACTGAAACTGTACAGATTTAACGAATATACTCAATCACGGTTGAATAAAATTGCATGTGACCTAAACGAGCTCCGGTGGTTCATAACAAAAACATCTTTGTCAGCACTGATCAGTTGGTCAGTGAGGGGAGTCCATTGTACAGTAGGACTATTAGTCTTCACGATGAAAGATTTTTCCACGTAATAATGGTCGAGTCATTTTGGGATCTGCCGTACAGTGTGCGACAGACTTTAGGTCCACCTACAGGTGTAATTTAATTTGATCACAATGTGTCAAATGACATGAATTTCTCCACTGACACAATTCTCTCCTGCTTTCCTCTTCAACAGTTGTGGAGTTGGTCTACTGGCGAGATGTCAAGAAGAGCGGGGTGGTGTTCGGGAGCGGTCTGCTGATTCTCCTGGCCCTCAGCATCTTTTCCATTATCAGTGTGGTTGCATACTTTCTCTTGGCGCTCCTGACGGTCACCATCGGCTTCCGAGTCTACAAAACTGTCATGGCAGCCGTTCAGAAGAGCGACGAGAGCAATCCATTCAAGTAAATATTTTGAACGGTTGCCACATCTGAAAACCTTCCTTGTGTTTGCGGTGTATTAAACGTCTCTTGGCATCACTTTGCTTTTATATAAACATTAAAATTGATGGCTTTGTTTCACAGGGGTTATTATTTTCCAAGCAGTCTTTCAGTATACATGATAAGTGTAAACCTACCACACTATCATAGCATATGTATGTAGCCTAGCCTACTTGGCATAAGAATTGGAATTAATTACTTTTAAGCTAATGGACAGTAAAGTTCACTTTTTACTTTGAAAAGAAAAACCTCCAACAAGTCATTACAGAACACTTAATAATACATGATAAGTGTAAACATACCACACTATCATAGCATGTGTATGTAGCCTAGCCTACTTGGCATAAGAATTGGAATTAATCACTTTTAGGCTAATGGACAGCTAAAGTACACTTATTAGTATGAAAATTAAAACCTCCAACAAGTCATTACAGAACACTTAGTGAATCTTTCAGGAACAAGAATAATGTTTTCAAAACCAACTAGCTGATTAGAGGCAGTGTTGAGACAATGTCCAAATTTAGGTACCATTCAAGCAGTATGAAAAATCGTAGACAGAATTAGGGAACTGGTTTTCCATATTTTTGAGGGTCTTTTTTAGTTTGAGCTTTACTCAATGAGTGCAAGAAAAAAAAATGGAAACTAAAACAAATGTAAATATGCTAAACTTAATATTTCCAGCTTGAAAATTAATTATCTAAATCTCTGTTTCCGAAAATATTCTGACATTTTAACAACTATTTAGAAATTTGTCCAATGTGAGATGATTTTGTTATAGATTGAGCAAGCTTTGTATTGGTGGCTGTTATTCGTAACCCAATCGTCAATCACAATCTTAATGCATGTATGCATGCTAATTATTGAAGAGGTGTAATTGACACGGACTTTGTGACCAAAACATCCGACATATAACCTACAATGCTGCACATTAGGCATTCAGTTTCTTAGTAAGAAAGGGGGCCAGTTTTATGCACATATTTCTTATCTGTGACAAACAGTGTAACGGTGACACTTAGGTTGTCGCAGATTGGACCTCTTAATTTATGGGATAACCCACATATCAAGTATTTCTTAGAAAAGTAAGAAGGAACAGTTTACTTGAAATTTGTAAAGATAGCTTTGTAGAGAGGGGCACCCCTCATGCAAATACACTGCCACACTGCATTGCAAGTAATACTGTGTACTTTATTCAGGTTGCAAAACACATCAAGTTGCAGGTTTGAGGGTTGTGGATATTTTGCTCTTGGGAACATAAATGAAGTCGATGTGTTTGCAGGTTCATACTGGGAAAGTGAAAGATTTCATAGATAATATGGGCAATGAACGATTCAAGCGTGATTTAAAAAACTCACCTCTTTAAGAAAGCATTTTATTTAGACATTTCTTGACTGTATGTATTTTTTGTACTGTATGTACTTTATATTATTATTATTTTTGTACAGCGCCGCTGAATGCACATTTTCTTTGTAGATATCATGTGCTTTATAAGTTAATAAACATAAACAATAATACACTTGAAATGAAAATCAACAACCAAAACATTATTGGGATAAAGAAAATTAAAGCAAATTTGATAGCTCTCAGAAATTGTTGGCTATTAAATGGGTATTGAGAATTCTGTTCTAGCTAATAAATGTTTCCTTCTTTTTTCCCATACAATTTATTTTGATCAGCCATTCTACAATTTCAATTAGAGATCAGTAGACACATATAAAATGAAAAAAAACAAAACTTGTAAGTTAACACCGATTAAAGGACATTTGTGGAAATGTGAGAAAAAAAAAAAACTGTGTGATATGTATAAAAGAAGCCGTTCTAAAAGAAGGGATAACAACGAAACTTCAAGGATGACTTTAGCTACAGATTTGGTCATGATATAATAGTCCAACAAACAACAAAAATCTAAGTGCTAGTAATGTTTCTTTAAGCTTTTCAGGTTTTCAAGACATTCAGCTTTAAAATATATTACATTTTTGGAATGCTCCTTTAAGGCTTACTTTATGATGACGTCGGCTTCTTGGTGCTGGTCCAGATATTAATGTTAATCCATTCTTTTACTACTTTTGATAACTCAATCAAAACATGTTTTCTTTAATTTTCAGAGCAACCTTGGATGACATTCAATCCCATTTTGCATAGACAAGTTTGTAATGAACTGTAAACATGTTACTGGATTCCATAAATGTCCTGTCTTCCTGTTGTGTTTATGTTGTTGCTTAGGAACTAAATTAAATGGCTGTGTGTTATACTAAGTATACCAGCCACTTCAATTGATTAACCTCATTTGATTAAAGGATCATTCCTCCTCTTTTAAAAGTGGTAAAGAAAATACAACCTGGACTGCTAGCAGTGTGTTCTACGGCGTATCAAAATTTAATATTTTGTCCGAAATCATCCTCTCTTAATCTTTTTGTTTTGTTTTACAGACCCTTCATGGAACAAGATTTGACTCTGTCACAGGATCAGGTCGCCGACTACAGCAAGATCGGAGTGGAGCATTTCAACAACCACATCATGAAGCTGCGTCATTATCTCCTGGTTGAGGATCTTGTGGATTCTATCAAGGTAAGAAGTTTGACAAGGTATGTTTGATGTTACCGTGATGGAGGAAGGTATGTTGTAGCTGATAGTGTCCGCCCCACAAAAATTAGGCTCCACCCAACAAGATTAGGCCCCACCCCACAAAAATTAGGCTCCACCCACCAAGATTAGGCCCCACCCCACAAACATTAGGCGCCACCCCACAAACATTAGGCGCCACCCCACAAACAATAGGCTCCCGTTTAAAAAATTAAGAATTCTAAAACTTTGATACATTTTAATATTTCAATTCAATGTTATTTCAGTCATTGTAACATAACAATATAAACAAGTCTATGTTACTACATACTGTAGTAATGATGTAAGGAATGGCAACTAAAATATACACATACAGAATGGTTCACTGGTAAGCACTGGAACAATATGTATACATAAATATACCCGCAAGCACACTTAGACATTTAAATCCCTTGATTAATACAAATCAATAACTACTACCAACTTTGGTTAAAAACACTGATAGTTTCAATGTGTTTTAAAGAATTTAAAAACACACCTGTTCCCTGCCATTTTTAATGTGTAATTTGCCGTAGTGTTAGGTTGTAAAGTGCGACTGGATACTACGTCATTCTGTATAAGCGAGCGCTATATTAATGTTTGTAATAATAATAATTTCTGCAGAACTCTCTTTTCACAAAAATTTTCAGAATTAAATGTCATTGTTAATTGCTTCTTAATAATTCTTTTGTTTCCTAAAAAATACAAAAGAGTTGCCAGAAAGAAGCAAACCGAATGCTGGAACTTACTATGAGCAACATGTTTACGATGTTTCTGGACATGTCATCAAATTGTTTCATGGCAACTTTATGCTGCTTATGGGAGAATTGTATCATGTGGTTTGATATGCCGGGGATTCTGCTGGTTGTAAGGTAGGGAGGTAGGAAGGAGAACTCGGTTTTATATAATTGAGGAGAGCCTTGCGAATCCTGAGTAAATATTTTGTTTTGTTATTCTTGCCACAGTTTGCAGTGTTCCTGTACCTGCTGACGTATCTTGGTAGTTGGTTCAATGGACTCACTCTTGTTATGCTTGGTAAGTATATATATCTTGGTAGTTGGTTCAATGGACTTACCCATGTTATGCTTGGTAAGTATATATGGTATGGTCAATTAATTAATAAGCCAGCAATCATCATGCCAGGGCTTTAATGATTTTTTGTTAAAGTTCCTAATCAGATGCCCCTGGTCACAGCTTCAGTGTTAAATGTTATTGCATTCTTAATAACTAAGTGAGCGGCCCCTGCTGACCTGTATAACCTTTGAACACAATAAATTCTTTAGCTACTGTTAGTAATTTAATTGATAACAATTTTGTACCCTTTCTGCTAACCCTATGTGTGCCCCTAAACTGGTATCGTGTGGAAAAACAATCAATTCTTTAGCCACATGGCCGACCCCATGTACTGGTCCTAATGTTTTACCAGACAGCAGTCCTAGTTGCCCACCTCCATTAACAGTATTGTACCCTTACTACAAACCCCTATGTGTGCCCCTTAATCTGGTATATCCAATGAAAACAGTAAATTCTTCAGCCACGTGGCTGACTCGACCCCATGTACAGATTTTAGTACTTTAAGGGAAATAAGTCCTAGTTTCCCACCTCTGTTAACGTTATTGTACCCTTACTGCTAACCCTATGTGTGCCCGCTAAATCTGGTATATCCTGTGGAAACAGTCAATTCCTCAGCCAAGTGGCTGACCCTATGAACAGATCTTAGTACTTTAACAGACAGCAGTTCTAGTTGCCCACCTCAGTTAACATTTATGTACCCTTACTACTAAACCTATGTGTGTCCCTAATCTGGTATATCCTGTGAAAACCTCAGCCACCTGGCTGACCTCATGAACAGATCTTAGTACTTAAACAGACAGCAGTCCCTTGTTTCCCATCTCCACTACCAGTAGTGCACCCTTACTACCTACATGTGCCCCTATGCTGGTATCTTGTGAACACAGTAAATTCCTCAGCCCGAGTGGCTAACACCATGTAATGTTACAGTGTTATGACTACTGGCAGGTGGGGAGCCTCTGAGGGATACCGTATCAAGTCATGATGCTAATTGTCATTATCACAGTAGATGTTCTGATTACACTCTGGAATTTGTATGTCTTCTATGTTCAGTTGTCAGGTTTCCTGTAATAAAAGAATCATTGAAAAAGATGAAATTGTTCAGTTACAGTAGCTCTTTGTACTGATGGTATCACTTCCGCTTTATTGGCCCATATCTAAATTCTGAGGGGTGACAATTGATTTGTCAAGAGGAAATGAGAAAGACAAAAACAAATGAAACCGAGACAGACAGACAGACAGACAGACAGACAGACAGACAGACAGACAGACAGACAAACAAGCAGTTTTGAGCATTAGTGTGTAATCCAAATTAAATATATCAAATGGAATGTTCCACTCCTCCTTCCCTAGGTACTTGATATTTAAAATCTTCCAAACTTGACCCTAGCTAAGTGCAGCTAGTTCATTTACAGTGTCTAAGTGTATTGGTTTACCCCTAAATTTGGTATGGTGTAAATTATTAAATTGCAAATAAGTATATTTTGAATCCTAAATTAGTCAAGTGTAAATCAGTACAGCATAAAACTTACGTAATAAAGTGGGAGTTAGTATAGAATAACATGTTCTAATACCAAGTGTACTTAAGTAATAAAGTGTGAGTTAGTATAGTATAAGGTGTTCTTATACCAGGTGTACTTAAGTAATAAAGTGTGAGTTAGTATAGAATAACATGTTCTAAGACCAAGTGTACTTAAGTAATAAAGTGTGAGTTAGTATAGTATAAGGTGTTCTTATACCAGGTGTACTTAAGTAATAAAGTGTGAGTTGGGTATAGAATAAAGTGTACTTAAGTAATAAAGTGGGAGTTAGTATAGAATAACATGTTCTAATACCAAGTGTACTTAAGTAATAAAGTGTGAGTTAGTATAGTATAAGGTGTTCTTATACCAGGTGTACTTAAGTAATAAAGTGTGAGTTAGTATAGAATGCCATTATTCTAATACTAAGAGTACTTAAGTAATTAAGTGTGAGTTTAGTATAGTATAAAGTGTTCAAATACGTACCAAGTGTACTTTAGTAATAAAGTGTGAGTTAGAATAGAATAACGTGTTCTAATACCAAGTGTACTTAAGTAATACAGTGTAAGTTAGTATAGAATAACATTTTCTAATACTAAGTGTACTTAAGTGTAAGCTATAAAGTGTAAGTATAGAAAAAAGTATATAATACTGAGTGTAACTTACTACTTAGTATAGTGTTCATTGTACAGTAGTCAAGTGTATGTTAACCTTTTTTTCATAAAACTGAACTCTCTACTACCCATCATTCTGGTTTTTGTTTAACATTCCTGTCCTGAATTCTAATTTATTTTCATTCAAGATTCAGGAAGATGCCAGATACTTAAGCTACTATAGAAGATTTTGATAAAGTGACTGTCAGTCTGTTGTTCATTTTGGTTAGCTCTTACATTGGTCTTTGCTGGTTTGTTAGCTCAGAGAGACCCGGTTACGATCACACTACATCAATAACTAAATGTTTAGCATGTGTCCTTGGGCTAAATATAACTCACCAGGATAAACATATCCAAGCGCTGGAATAATTTCTTCGTCTCTGCTGGAATGTTCATGGTCGGTGATGTCAATTTCATCCGTGTCGTGTCGTTAGGATGGACTATTTTGAAACTTACTTTGAAGTATTTATGTTGTTTGTGACGTGATGTGGGCGACACTTCGTCGAATCGCAAGCCGGTGATGAGTGCTAATAGGTATTTTGAGACAGTCACATGTATTGCATTTCATAACATGTCAACTTGTACACTACGTACAGTACAGGTCTGCATGATGACACACTGTAGGTTGAAAAAACAAATCACCTCTTTGCCTGTAGTTTATTAGCTAAATTCTGGGAATAAAACCAATTGGCTACGTTTTCATTGTCTGCTTAAAAAGAGTCATTCCACAAAAATTTAAAAAATTAAGTAGGTAAACCTATTTTGACATTAATAGTGTGCCTGCTGCTCAGAGAACCAATCGGAATTCACCATGTATATATTTGAAAAACTCAACATTTCTAGAATGGTTTATAGCTTCTTTACCTTGAGGGATCTACTGTAATTCTTATTTTTACATCATTTATCTAGTTTGGTGTAGATATCAACTAGGTGATTGCCAAGTTTTATTAAAGGTATGCTATATGGGCCTCAAATATTCTAGATATTCAAATATGGCCACCTTTGGTCAAAATTCGTAAACTGTTTATTACAACCTTCAAGGAAATTTTCTTCACTGGGGCATTCAGTCATCTTGTGTGTTCCTTAAAACTGTCTGAGAACAATTGGAGAGTAAAGACCTCCAGGAAAGTACTTTTTAAAAACTTCTAGCAATTATAGCGTGCTATAATTTGGGGCCTATACTGACTACCTTTAAAGCCCATCATTTTTTATTACTTTTGACAGTGTCTCACTGCTGATTGCTGGATGTAGTTACTGTCTATAAGTTGTTGTTCTAATACATTTCCATCTCTCTTTCCTTGCAGCCTACATCCTGATTTTTGCAGCACCAGTTGTATATGAGAAGTACCAGGTAAAGAGTTATTCACTGTCGTGTAACTTATTTTCCCCTTTGATTCAAGTTCTTTTTGCCAATTTTTTCGAAATTTTTATCATATTTGGTGATGCCTATAATATGATAGATAATATTTAGAGATCAGTTGCCATCATTCAGACGTCTGATGCTCAAGTGAAATTGTGGGTGACTTGAGACTTGCAGTACAAATACCACAGCATGAATATGAGTACAACAGAATGAGTATGATTACAAGAAGAATTTACCCTTGGTATGAGTACAACAGAATGAGTATGATTACAAGAAGAATTTACCCTTGGTATGAGTACAACAGAATGAGTATGATTACAAGAAGAACCTTACCCTTGGTACAACAGAATGAGTATGATTACAAGAAGAATTTACCCTTGGTATGAGTACAACAGAATGAGTATGATTACAAGAAGAATTTACCCTTGGTATGAATACAACAGAATGAGTATGACTACAAGAAGAATTTACCCTTGGTATGAATACAACAGAATGAGTATGACTACAAGAAGAATTTACCCTTGGTATGAGTACAACAGAATGAGTATGATTACAAGAAGAATTCCCTTTGGTATGAGTACAACAGAATGAGTATGATTAAAAGAAGAATTACCCTTGGTATGAGTACAACAGAATGAGTATGATTTACCCTTGGTATGAGTACAACAGAATGAGTATGACTACAAGAAGAATTTACCCTTGGTATGAGTACAACAGAATGAGTATGACTACAAGAAGAATTTACCCTTGGTATGAGTACAACAGAATGAGTATGATTAAAAGAAGAATTACCCTTGGTATGAGTACAACAGAATGAGTATGATTACAAGAAGAATTACCTTTGGTATGAGTACAACAGAATGAGTATGACTACAAGAGGAACCTTACCCTTGGTGTGAATACAACAGAATGAGTATGATTACAAGAAGAATTACCTTTGGTATGAGTACAACAGGATGAGTATGATTACAAGAAGAATTACCTTTGGTATGAGTACAACAGAATGAGTATTACAAGAAGAATTACCCTTGGTATGAGTACAACAGAATGAGTATGATTACAAGAAGAATTTACCCTTGGTATGAGTACAACAGAATGAGTATGACTACAAGAAGAATTTACCCTTGGTATGAGTACAACAGAATGAGTATGACTACAAGAAGAATTTACCCTTGGTATGAGTACAACAGAATGAGTATGATTAAAAGAAGAATTACCCTTGGTATGAGTACAACAGAATGAGTCTGATTACAAGAAGAATTACCGTACAACAGAATGAGTATGATTACAAGAAGAATTACCTTTGGTATGAGTACAACAGAATGAGTATGATTACAAGAAGAATTACGCTTGGTATGAGTACTAATATGAGTACAACAGAATGAGTATGATTAAAAGAAGAATTACCCTTGGTATGAGTACAACAGAATGAGTCTGATTACAAGAAGAATTACCTTTGGTATGAGTACAACAGAATGAGTATGACTACAAGAAGAATTACCCTTGGTATGAGTACAACAGAATGAGTATGATTACAAGAAGAATTACCTTTGGTATGAGTACAACAGAATGAGTATGATTACAAGAAGAATTACCTTTGGTATGAGTACAACAGAATGAGTATGATTACAAGAAGAATTACGCTTAATATGAGTACTAATATGAGTACAACAGAATGAGTATGACTTCAAGAAGAATTACCCTTGGTATGAGTACAACAGACTGAGTACAACAGAATTTACTCTAAGCGTGATTGCAATTGTTTAATTTCAACTAGTCTCTGTACTAGACTCCAAAATACCCAGATTGAGAGCAGGAGCACAAATCCATCAGGGCGAGTACAGGCAACTTAGCAAATATTTATCACGTTCAAACATTTGAAAATCAGTTTCACCAACTTAGAATATCAAAATTTAATCCTTATATTTGCTCATTATTGAAATGGCACCTGATGAAACTGAGTGAAAGCTGAAGGTGGTAAAATCTATCTAGCACAGAAATGAACTAGATATTAACACACTGTCATGCTGGAGTGGAAGTGTACCCTTGATATCAACCACCCCGCCCCACCCCCAAGGGCACTACTAAAGACTACAGTGTGGTAGGCTTGGACTAACTGTTGAATTTGTTTTTCTCTTCTTTCATTCAAAGAAGTGAAATAAAAAAGAACTTTAAACACACTGCTTACTTCCTACACAAATCCTGCATAGGCAAATAAGTGAATTTAAGAGGGCCTGACTTTCATTGATATTCTTGGCATAATAATATTATTAAATTTTGATACTTCTATACACTGATGTAGCAAGGTATAAAACATGTTTTCTCTTGCTCCAGTCCTTGCATTCAGGGGAATGTTCTTAATTATTATTATATTGTACAAATTTGAATTCCTCAGATGGAACAGTTTTAAGTTCTTCTTTTGACAAGTGAGTGACATTTTATACTTACTCCTATATTGAACAATTTCCACTCTGCTTTGTATTTCTCTAGACGCAGATTGATGAAAACATCAACAAAGTCAACAAGCAAGTAGAGGCTCAGCTGGCAGTGTAAGTACCAAGCAGTCATGACGCCATGTTTAAGCCACTGGTTAGCTTTATTATACACAAGCAGTCAGGGTTGGCCAACCTCTTTCATCCCATGATGCCATGTTTAAGCCACTGGTTAGCTATATAATACACAGGCAGTCAGGGGTGGCCAACCTCTTTCGTCCCATGATGCCATGTTTAAGCCACTGGTTAGCTTTATTATACACAAGCAGTCAGGGGTGGCCAACCTCTTTCATCCCATGATGCCATGTTTAAGCCACTGGTTAGCTTTATTATTCACAAAAAGTCAGGGGTGGCCAACCTCTTTCATCCCATGACGCCATGTTTAAGCCACTGGTTAGCTTTGTTATACAACATCTCTGGTCATCAAATTTGCTTCAACAGTAAGCTAATTTGCTAGTTACATTAAGTTCATATAGACAGAAGCTAAAAGTCTTGAATACTCTGTTGCTCCTCAAAACACACATTAAAACTGAGACTGGCCACACTTCTACATCTGTTGTACCCTATTAAGCCTAGCCTAATTAATATGAGAATTGGTGATGATTTTCTAACTGTCTTAAAGTTACTGTGGCTTGCCTACTGGCTAAACTGCGTGGACCTGGTTAAAAAAATAGTTCAAAATCTTTTTTGGGGGGGGGGGGGCCGATAAGGATGGCATATAGATGTAAAAGGTTGGTCAAAATATTTGAGTGGGCAATGCATGATAAACAGCAAACCAGATGTTATCATACTTTAATCAATTTTCTCCTCCTTGTAGCCTGTGTAATCACATTTATCCTTTGTGTTTATTCATTTGTCTATGTGTTTATCCAAGACGGTCGTACGTGGCAATGTCAAGCCTCATCCTGTGTGACCAAGTCGTTTCTGCCATTTCTGTTGCCTTTGTGTTCTATCTTTCGTGAAATCTCCCAACGATATCTTGCATCCTGATTTGGGAGTGACGCGTATTTGACTTATAAATGTGCCACTCCTGGAAACGAATATTAACGAAGAAATCTTCTACGCTATCTTCTTACTTCCAGAATCAAATCGTCTAACTTCTTTATCTTCTTACTTCCAGAATCAAAGAGAAACTGCCTTGGCTGAAGAAGAAGGAGGAATAAATTGAGGAATTATATTCATGGTTTTTCCTGCGCCTACATCTGCAACTATCTCTGTTGTACCGTAACTGTTTCCTTAAAACCGTAAAGCGCCCTCTAGTTTTGGCCTGTGGGATGCCGCTCTCAGTCGACCTGGTCAGCTAACCAAGGCACTTCGTAACATTCTCCAAAGTCAAGGCAGAAGTTTGTATTACCGACCCCAAAAACTTAGGAGGATCTTCACATCGGTTTATCTTTCAGTTTTGTTTTTCTATGAGCTTTGACCCTCCAAAGAGTCAGTTTGACACCAGTAAGGCTTGTCCAAAGCTTTGTAGAGAAGTTTTTCGTGATTTGAAATATTGAAGCATCGTAGAGAAAAGTATTTGCAAAATCTAAAATTGCCAGCAAAGAGAAAGAAAAGGAAACAAAGTGTTCATGTTTGTTGCAGAGAAATTAGTTTAATTACTTCCACTAATGTCAGCCGTAATCACAATAAGGCTCAAGCAGGGCTTCCTGCAGCTTTATTCAAATAGATTGTTTTGGGGTTTTTTTTCCACTCCTTACTTGGACCAGCTTTTCACAAGCATTCAAGAAAAAAAAAAGAAAATGTCTTGCTATTTAGTTGTTTAAATATTTAGTTGTTTCTCTTTTTGGTGCTTTAACCTTAGAGTTTAACACAGTTTAACGTTTCACTCTTCCATCAGCTATGGCCTGTATTTAGTACCTAAAAAAGACTCTTTTATTATGTTGTAAAATTGGATATCAGCCTTTAAATTTACATGAGCAAAAATAATTGTCATCTGGTCCATTTAGTGGAGTAGATCTTAAAAGTTTGTATATCAAACTAAATAATCTTTATACTGCATGGAAAATTTCACCATAAAATTGATGTAAAATTGAATGATAAATCTTGCTTAATACAAATGTGAATGACTGTTGTGCAAATATCAACAATGAATTGTACTGAGAAGGGTTGTTTCTCTGTATTTTGTGTTTGGGAGAAATAGTATACTTAAAATGAAAAAGGGAGTAGGAACACCTAGTCAGGCAGTTGTTGTTCAGGAGAAGTAGATGAGTATTGCCAAGAAACAAATTAGAATTTCAGTGAGCATGGATGATTCTAGATGTAACCATGGCAACAAGATAGAAGATGAATTGGGTGAAGTGGTGACTGTGGCATTAACCAACGGTCAAAGTGTTTACAAACGTATCAGGTTTTTTAGAAGGAACTTGTAAACCTCTATTTGAGTCAAACGTGCAGTTAAGTTTGAAATACATGATGGGAGAAATTTCTCTTCAAAGGAAAAAAAAGTGAGATGGAGAGGACACAAAGAGAAATGAAATAGTATCGAGCAGGGTGTGGTCATTCTGTGGAAAGGTTTCCATTGGAAATCGGTTGGTATTGGACCGTCACGAAGGAAAAATATGAACTTAAGCAGAAATATTAAACTGCGGTTGGTTGAGTGTGTTTTCTTGGTTGTGGTAAATCAGCGTGAAAATATGCTATTCCTGTTCATCGGAAAGTGAAAATGTCTAAATTTTTGTTCTATTACAAATAGTTGGCAGGTGTGTCTTGCCTAAATTTGAGATGGACAGTTTGAGAATCAGGACAGCATTTATGTAAGAGTCCATCCAGCATGCAAAGTGGATTATTGTATACCTGTGAGAGAGTTATGTCAGATTTCAACTCAATTAAATCATTTTACTACCCTAATTACAGATCTTTGGGAGTTTGACTGTGGTTTCACTCTTTCAGGGTTAAGGCCATCATTTACATAGTGAGAAGAGCATTGAACATTGTGGCAGTGGAAACAGCATTTTAATTTCTTTTGTGAGTGAGCCCATCATTTATACTCTTTCAGAGTTAGACTGGCGTTTGACTCATTACTGTCATTAAGAGTTAATCCATGTGATGAGCCCTATGTGATAGTTACATCAGCATACAACATGTAGTCGATTATCGTCGTCACCTGTTGAACAACGAGCTCATGACCAGATGTAAGATATCTTCCCCCATGGCTCATGGCGAGTAAGATCATAACGAACGTATCAACTGTTAAATAGGAATTACACAGAAATAATTTATTGTTACTGTTATAATGCATTCACTGTCTGCATCACATTCATTATCAATCGTTGTTATCACAGAGTTCTCACGTTTTCGATACACTATTTGCAATCGTCAGTTAAAAATACGTACAAAGGTATGCAAAGCACTGGTGAAATATTTGTGTCTCCCTATTCACTGTCAAAATGTGTAGATCAAAGTACATGTATGAAACAAGCTTTTATTGGTTACTCAAAAACTAGGTTATCAGCAACCAAACATGTGAAGAAAAGAAAAAGGTTTATATTGAGTGTATAAATTTGGGCAAAAAAAAGATTTTTTGCAACCTTTGGAGCGGTTTGTTAAGAAATGTGTAAGCAGTTGTTCAATTGGGTCAAACCAGGGTTCAATTACGGTCAAGAAGAGGAAATGAAGGAGTGGAGTGTTGTTCATCCGTTCCTTTGATAGATGTACTCGAAATAGCTTGTTGCAGTAAACAAACAAATAGCGGTGTGCTTGCATGTGGCTGAACATAGTAACAGAAAAATACCAGTAGCTTTGAAGTGCTTGGCAATATTTGTCAATGTTTGTCACACAGAAATGGGTTTGAAGACTGTACTTGTGTAAAGAGCTTTCAAATGTGTAGCCACTTTTTTTATCTTTGCTGTAAAAGTAGCTGAGATGTCGTTTTTTGTCCCACCACGAGTGTCCTAGGTGAGGGTTCCTGTGGACTGGTATAATGATCCATGATATGTTTTAATATCCACCATGTGAACAGATCCTTCCCCCTTCCCCTCCCGTTAGCCCTGCACCAGTATAATGAGATGCTACTGTAGTGTTAACTCGGCAGTCAGATAAGCAGGGTTTAGATTACCAACGATAATAAGATTTATTTACAACAAATGGTATTAGTATCTGGTAGGTGGAAACCAAAAAAAACCCAACAAATTAGAAGCTGGAAAGTTTACCTATGCAGAAGAAGATCATTTTATTCACGGTCCAAGTTGTTGACAACCGTATGTAGCGCTAGGGAATAGGAAAGATAGGGTCTGACAAATTGTGGCTATGTACACCAGATAAATAACCTAAAACATTTCTTTAATTAATTTGCCAAGTCAAACAAACAAGAAAACAAAATGTTTAATTTCCATTTCTTTTCTTGACTAGCTGTTGATGCTCTTATGATGCAGAGGTTAATGTTGCGATTTGTATAAGTTGCAGAGTTATTCGTGCTGAAGCAATCACTTCAACTTTTGCTCATTTTACTATTTTATAAAAATATACCTTGTAAAAATAAGTTTTGTCCTTTTGTAGCATAGTATTTTCAAACTCATTAGTAACCCCTTTGTCCAAGTCCGTTCCAAAAAGGTCAAAAGGCCAGGTCAACCCCTATAGGCCTGTAATGTGCAACTGAAGACTTGAAACTTGCCACAGTGTATTCATAGGAAACGAGTATTATATTGAGAGCATTTTCAAATGACACATTTTAAAGGAAAATTGCATGAAAAATACAAAACCTGGCTTTTTTTGGTTTTGGTTTTGTTTTCTCTGTTTATAACAACAGGGTGGAAAAATTTCACTATTCTGTACATGTTCTTTTTTTGGGGGGTTCCATCAGTTGTTAATAAACTTGATGAGTTGCTTTGTTTATGCTTCTTAGCCAAATAAGTAAAGTCACCTGTTTTCAAAATTGACTTTAAAAGACGTTATAGCTTATTACGAGGAATTGTTCATTTTAATGTGAGTCAGAAACGAAATCAAGAGCAGCAAAATGTTTTTTTAACGTTAAGACCTTCACAACCCTAGACATGGTCCGATCTTCTCGACTGATTTCAAACCGTAGAAAAGTGAGAATTTGAATGATGAAGACAGGCATTATTAAACTTAAAAATTGATTTGAGAGGAAGCAGCAATACATTCATCGATAGTAAAAACTTCTCGTTTTAGCATCTTTCCGATAGAATATAAACGTTCAGGTTTTCAACTCATAGGATGACAATTTTTATTTGCCTGACAATTTGAACTGAATTGACTGAGGTTTAGGGATGGAATTTAGTGCCCTTTTTTGCACGTTAACGATCTTGTGTGAATTTTGTTGTAAATTTTGTGTCTCGCTTATTAATATGTTATTAGTACTTTAGCTAGTGCAATGTTTAATTTGTATTTTTTACAAGGTTACTACTACTACTACCTGGATTTATACTTCTTAATTTGTCTCTAAAGTTTTATATTAGTGACACCAGGATATCTTTGTTTTATTTTTCTTCCTCTCTTTCTTATTCACGGCCAATTGTTCGTTGCCAAGCTTGTTGGATCTTTCTACTTAATGCTATTGCAGTGAGATAAATGTCTTAATAAAGAGATAGAATTTGAAGTGTGCTAAATAGAAAACATAAAAAATCAGCTTAGATGGAAACTCAACAAAAATTGGTATGAAGTAATCTTAAAAAAATAGTTAACCATTTTGAACACACACAGTCATGAAAGAATTGTATTGTTTGACAAGAAATGGGATATCAGAAATAATAGTGTATCAGGGATGGCACAACATGATGCTATGCATGGTATAACATAGCAGACTACTATGCCTGGTATAGTGTGGTAAAATGCTCTGCGTGCTTGGCATTGCCTATTGCTATGCCTGGTATTATAATGTGGTTGAATGTTATGCATGCTATGGCATAGCAGATTGCTATGCCTGGTATTATAGTGTGGCTGAATGCTATGCATGGTATAGCATAGCAGATTGCTATGCCTGGTATAGTGTGGTAAAATGCTCTGCGTGCTATGGCATTGCCTATTGCTATGCCTGGTATTATAGTGTGGTTGAATGTCATGCATGCTATAGCATAGCAGATTGCTATGCCTGGTATTATAGTGTGGTTGAATGCTATGCATAGTAGAGGATAGCTCATTGCTATGCTTGTTATAGTGGGAGAGGATGCTATGCATGGTATAGCATCTATAGCCTATTGATTTGCCTGGTATAGTGTGAGATAATGCTATAGGTGTAGCATAGCCTATTGCTATGCCTGGCATCCCATAGCAACTGCAGTCTGTATTTTACTGAACAAATTTCCATCCTTTCTTCTCATAGCATGTTTGCCAACAATGTCAACTTTGGCAAGTTGTTTAATGTTTCACTTCAACAAGTCTACCAGTCCCTCCACTCACTTAGACACTAAAAACTGCTTTCAACGTGATCTTGTCTTTTAGCCAACCATGCCAGCTCATAATAGTGCACAGTCATGTCAGATATAACAATTTAAGCATCTAACTTGCCCCAATGCAATAAATTTGTCAAGATTACCTTGAAAACACCTGCAATTATGTCAATTTTTATCCAAAAGTGTCTAATATGTTTGGTATGTTCCTCCACCCCCACTCCCTCCCCCAATCCATCATTCTCGAAGGAAACTTGTCCCATAGGACTTTGTGAAATGTTATTTGAAAAATGTTGCAATATGTTACAGGTAGTTTAAGAAAGACTAAGCCCTGGTTACATGTCCCCCCCCCCCCAAACAGAAGAAAACAAATTATGCGGGGAAAGGGGATTCTGATTGCTTAATTGTTAAATGGTTCATTCAATCGAGCATTCATTGCGCTGTCAAGAATAAAAGTGAGACTGCTGGGATTAGACAAGAATATTTGTTGAATGTGTATTCATTAAATTATTATGATATTTATATAAGTGATTAATAGTCACCTGCATGAACATTAATAATTTGTTAAATTAGTCAACATAATCTATTGTCATCTCGAAATGTTGATTTGAGAGGTGTCTATGAATTCTGTATTCTTATTATATGAATGGAAATGGAATGTCAATTGTAAAAAAAAAAATAAAATGGAATTGGATCTTTTTTTTATGTTACAAAAATTTTAAGACATTAAATGTGCTTACTGTTTTGCATGACTTTTGTAATACTTTAATGAAGATATGCTTTTACACTGAATCGAGAAGAAAAAACAAAAAAGATTTGATACGTTGTAGTCCAAACTTGGAGTGCGTTAAAATTTTGCAAAACATTGTCAAATGTTGTGTTCTTGACTTCTATGGAAACTGAAATTTTTTTTTGCTACAAGGTTGATAACGTGTACTTAAAACCTCCCGATTATATCTGTTTCAACTTTGAAAAGTTAATTGCTTGCAGACCTCTGATGATGCAATGGTGTATTATTACTATTATTATTATGATTTCTTGGTAATTTTTCAAGTATTTGTTGATGTTATTGTAATATGGAATATACCCAAGAGTAGAAATTTTCCAACAATTGTTTGCTAATAATCATCTTTGCAAGGTATAATAAATAGTAGCATTGTGGTTACAAATAAAAAATAATTGTGTTTGTTCTTATTGGTTACTTGCCATAGGCAGGCAAGTAACCTATGTAGTCAAGCTGGCGTGTGTGTATGTGAGCTATTGGTTTTGGTGGAGGTCAAAGGTCATTGGGGGTCAACAGAGGGCAAAAGTGAAAATCTCATAAAAAGCTTTATCTGCAGGACCTGATCATCATAGGAGCTCATGTATGCATGGTATGATCGCCGTATGTAGTGTAATGATTTTACACAATTTGGTGTAGGTCAGAGTACATTTAAGGTCACAAGGGGTCAAAACTTGAAATACTTATAAACATGATAGCTCCAGATAGGGAATTTTATTGGCTCTCATGTTTTGCATGTGGCTGGACTATAATGAATGCTACACTAAATCTAATTTAATTATCAAACACCAACGTACTGCGCCGGTTTCTCTACGCAGTTTGATGAAGACTGCACATCGGAACGAACTATGGATACGATCTTCCCCGATGGCAATCTAAGTTTCCCCGATGACAACATAACTTCTCGTGACGGCAACATAAGTCTCTGCGACGGCTTCATAAAAACAGCGCGCCATAGGAGTGTATTTAACTTTAGAGATTTTACCGGTATCCACAGGGAGTTGCTTTATGCATGGGAGCCTTTGGAGTAAGTCACAATTGCCTCACTGGTGAAACCTTGATATGTTTAAATTATTCAAATCCTTTTTGCAAATTTGGAGAACATTTTCGAGATAACAGAAATCAAGGAAGGTGCTTGCAGAAATTTTAACACATGGAACAAAGTTTCTGATTCAAAATATAGTTGTGATCAATCGGTTGTTCTGTAAGGTTGGCTAAATCATCGTCTGTACTATCTATCAGTATGTATTGTTGGTTTGATCTAAGTAGATGTTCTACACTTAATCTATATTATGCATACTGCACCTTACACATGCCAGTGTATCGTATTTCCAGCTGTATAACTTATGCTTGCCATGAGACTTGAGCTCTCGCACCACAATTAATTGTTCCATTGACTTTACACACTAAACTCGTCAATTCCAAGGCCTGCCAAAGCATAGGTATAAGTTTTCAACTGGTATATCCTACCCACCACATGATACCTGATATCTTGGCCTATCATGGCACTTGCAAATTTCCATTCTTTTATTAGAAACTTAGCAGGGATGCACATCTTTAATAAAACTCAATGTCACCCAATTCCCAACATTTATGTACATCCGCTCCGGTTGTGCTCATGCCCCTCCCTTCCTTTGTTGTATCCTTTGTTATCGTTATATGCAGTCATGGATATTTGATCGGATCTTCACTCAAGTATAATAATATAGTTTAGCTATATAACGTCATTTATGTCCGACTATTCATAGATAAATGCATAGATGAAGGTGGAATGTAGTTGATAAGGGCGCCTGCACCACAACCATAAGGTTCTCTGTTCCAAATTATCTGGACCAATTCAAAAGTGTTGCTGTGCATACTACTGATGAGTGGAGTCTTCCATGGATTTGGTTATTTCTGTGTTGCAAACTTAGTTTTCTTTCAGTGCTGTCGATAGTTTCGAAACAACTTCACTCGCCACAGGTTAGTGCACTGTAGTGAAGATGAATTGGTTGCCTTCACCACTGTGTGGTCTTATGCTGAGTCTCATCTGTCAGATGGGAACGTTATGTGGAGATCCCAGGAGTAGAAATGATGTCAATGCCACGTCTGCCATTGAGCACTTGTCGATACGAGAAGGATTGGCACATATTAGCGGAATTCGATTTACTACTGGCTTTGGGCATTTCTTATTCTTTTATCGGTTCCCCTTTGCCTCCGAAGATGTTGAAGAGAAAAGGTACCAACACAACAGTGTCAGTCCATGATATGTGTGACATGTACTGTATGTTCTTGGTGCATTAAGGTGTCCCACCATCACCTGCCACTCGGTCACCTCTCACCCAACCGCCCCCCCCCCTCACCTCTGCAGTTTTTTTTTTATTTTATCTTGAAAATTTTAGATGAAAAAAGTGACAAATGAAAAACTTTGAAGGGGGAAGGGAGGGGCAGGAGGAGGGTAGAATCATTTGCATAGTGCACTAAACTTTCATCAGTGATCCTATAGACTGTGTGGACTATGGGGGTGGGGTGGGGGCAGCTTTTATTGATTGTACCTCTAGTACCCCTTACCCAACTGTGAGTTATATACATGACTCGATTATATACCAAATTATGAAATGAGACAAAACTAAATACAGGAAAACTCTTTTATAAAGGATCATTGATATATTGAAGAATAAATGAATATGGCATATTGTATATATTTCATAAAGCAGGCCAAAAATGTTGCAAGTTTGACAGTAAAACCAATTAAAAAAGTCTACAAGAGTTGTTTTAAAAATTGTTCGATCATACAATACTGTAGTACTGATTTGAAATTAAAAATATGTTTCTGTCGGGACTTCTACTGAATACAATGGAGAAATTTTTTTCCCCGACTTTTCTGTAATGGTCACACAATTTTGCTCCCAATCCTCAAATCCAGAAGTCAGGCACTTTCTACATACCCCATAACAGGTAATCACCCCTATATAACTAACATTATACATAACCCATAACAGGGAAATCACCCCTATATTATTCAAAAGTTTAAAAAAATAAAAGTAAAAAAAACACTTATGTACTGAAGTAAGTTGAAACTTTGCAAGTTTCTTAAGGAAAGAAGGAGCATATTTTTTCAAACAGAAACAGATATTTGATAAATGTGACTGGGAATAAAATAATGACTTTGAGTTAAGCTAACATCAAGATTGAAAAAGTAAATAGATTACTGCTCAATATCATTTTACTGTCTAGGTGTACTGTAAAGCTTTTCTTTTGAAGGAATTGCTAACAGACAAAAATAAGAAAAGAAAGCAAAAAAAAGAAGAAAAGTTGGGCCCTCTTAAGTCAAACGAATCCTGTAACCCAGGGATGACCTTTAACAAAATCATTCTCGTGCACAGAGTTCAGATAAGTATTTGGCAGTTGGTGTATGGAAGTACAGTTTAGTCAATATTGTTCATGCTATATTTGGCTACACAAATAACAAGCTACTGTGTTCATACTACAAGATACATATTAACATGTTAACTAGTCTTGAGTTAGACATGTATGTTCTCAATGTACTTCTGAAAACCTGTCTCCTTTAAGTAAATGCAGGTTCCTTTGAGTTGCTCAAACTTAATTACGGGTCAAAATAAAATGGTGTGTACCTTCTCAATTGTCACTTAATATGACACTTTAGTACTCAAGACAAAGGGGGGTGGGGGAATACTGATTAAACAGAACCAAAAGTTTTTCACTTTTGTGTGAACATTCTCTAAAGTATTCTCGTTTTGGCTTTTCAAGCCATGATAGCTGTAGAGTGTTCTGTCAATGCACAACATATCAGGGTACCAAATTTAATACTCAAACTACTTGCATTGTAAGCTACTTCATATAAATTTTGCATTTTCTGACTGGCCATTTTTTGCAAATGAGACACTTTTCTGTCTTGCTGTTGTTGTCGTTGTTAACACCTCATGTTGACAAGTTAAGGAACTACTATATCCAACCTTGGCAGTTTTTAAATAAAATACATTTAAATTGTTAAATTATCCATTCGGTCAGAACGATACCAATCTACATAGGGACAATTTTTATTTTTGCATTTTGTTCTCACGTGGAATATTTCTGGAAGACTTCATACAGTTGTTGATAACTACCTCGGCCCAGTACAAGAACCAGCAGAAGACCCACTTCAGGACTAGTCATTGCATTTGGTAGAAATAAAATACGCAGCAGCTTCATAGCAAATGACACAACGGACTAGGTAAAAAAATTAAAGTATTGTTGCAACAACTAAACGCCACTAGCTCGTCACCAACAACCTCCCTCTATATAGAAAACTCTGTGGTTATAAAACGCCATGCACAGGCAAAAAAGGCAGTCTCTATGGATATTTATTGAAATTATGTCAGATTTCAACCTCTTTCAAAGCCTGTTGTTCAACCAGCCTCTACTTCCTTTTCTACATCTTCTGAACATATTTGAAACGTTGTGTAAATAATGATATATCATTGTAAGAACAGCT
>KN892855.1:1401-11824 GCA_000934455.1 Apostichopus parvimensis | reverse complement strand
TACGACATTATTGTGTCTAAATTTCAGCCTACATTTGTCATTTAGGTAGATACTGAAGAAGTGACGGATATGAAGTCATGCTGTCGAGGAAGGAAATATTTCTTTTACAATTTTATTCATTCTTATTCTCATTTCATTATCTGACAATAACACGGATGGAGAAATGTACTACATCTCAAACCTACCCATAATCAGAAAGCAAAGCCAGAATATTAAAGTGGAGGGTGGAGTGGAGGCAATAAGTAAGTGTTTACTATTTTGAATACATGTGCTGAAAGTTTCTCCATTTTGTTTATCATTATATTGATGATAAAACTAGAGTTTCTGTTAATGGAGGGGAAAAAAATGCCTAATATCTTTGCACTTGTGTAGCAAAAAGAGGGTAAAAAGAGCAATTTGCTTTGCGTGAATACTTATTCAGTTCTAGGAAAAAGGGAAAGAGCTTGTTATCCTTACAATGTTCACCAAATGTACTTTACACTGAATCTGAGGACGAAGGAAATAAACTTGATGTATTCTTTAACGTTCGGAAAATTCTACTCTCCTCAACTCTGTTGTACTCCATCGGCTTCCGTAAGACTGAATATTACTAAGTGATATTTCATCACGGTTAGGGATACTTCGTTCCGGGGGTGGGGTGGGATTGGCGGGGACATAAAATTTAACAACTGCACTCATTCAATACAAAAACTTGGTATCAATTCCATTTAAGTTAGGTAACATCTTCGCTTGCGAACTACCATAAATAGAACATTTTAACCGAATTTAAACGTCCCTGATTTATGCTTGACACTCCTGCTACACGCGCTCGGGTTTATTTAGCAGCGAAGTAAATCTTTGAACGCAAGACAGACTCATTGGTTAGTTTTGAAATTCATTCCAACTTTCTTCGCACATGACCATATCTGTGACCCGCTCGCAAACAATAGTCCTACAACCCATTGTCTCCAGCATACTGCTACCAACAATTTTATACAATGCGAGCATCATATCCATCTTGTACTCTCAACATACCAAACCCAAATGGAAGAAACTTGAAAATATACCTGGCTCTTCCTCCTTCTGTACGGCTTTATGAGATTGAACGACCCTTTGACCTAGCATCTTGATCTCTGCTACCAGTCTCTTCACGGAATCCTCTGATTTTACTACGCTGTCCTTCAACGTCTAAGCAGAAAGATGGATTAATAATCAATCACGCAAAGATGGATTAATAATCAATCACGCAAAGATGGATTAGCAATCAATCACGCAGATGGGGAATATTTTCACTTTCATTTAATGATGTGTTAACTTTTTCCCCATAAGGTCTGTTCATACCACCGTCTCTTAATATGCTATTGTCGCGTTACAGGAGCAGACGTCACTTACTCTCTGGGTAGGATCTGGGTAGGAGTTGAAATTTAAGCCCCAATGAATGAGCTGGAGCTTGCGGACTAAACACCAAATGTTTCATCACCTATAGCAGTGGGTAGTTTCACTCAGCATTCTATTCTATTCTATTAAACACGAAATGTAGTGTTAGCAATGAAACTTGAAATTTTCAACAGGTTACATGACGTTGCATGTTAGTCGCAATGTAACCTTGCATCTAATGATACTAAACACCAACAATGTTAGGACAGCCCTTGAACAAAGCAATTAATCTTACATTAGACTAATGAAACTATACTCAAATTGACAGTTGAATGATCCATTAATTAATAGTTTTGTCATCTCACCTTCATTCTGTCATGGATTGCTTCATTAGGCATCTTAATTCCTTGCACACCTTGAAGGTAGCCATCTTTATCAATCATATCTTTCCTGTCGAGAAAAACAGAAAAGAATAGAACTTGCCTAATAAACTCCCTTGTTATGGGATCTTAGCATCTATTACGATTAAAACATAAGACAAGTTGGCAATCCATGGCATCTTATCTCTTCTATGATGGAATGGATCTACAATGAACTTTGACCTTGACCCTTAACAACTGCATAAGTGCTAATTTAAAATTTGTCCCATTATAGTCTACATATTTTGTGGTTTAATGACTTTTTCCAACATACTGACAAGCAGAAAATGGCTACAGTTTCTGGGTATTTGACCTTTCACCTATGACCTTTATACTAATCACCCAAGATCAAGTTTACAGTACATGGTCAGGCACCTACCCACCAAGTTTGAACCTGATCGGACTTACAGTCTAGGAGAAGTTCACGACACACTCTTTTGCACAATTTAGACCAATTTTAACTTTAACTCAATTGAACCAATAACTACAAGCCTAAACAGCTAAATCTGTCTTGTTTTAAACTTTGTCTCTTCATTCTCTACATATAATGTGGTTTAATGCCTTTGTCTAATAAGTTGGCATGCAGAAAATGGCTAAAACCAATTTTTAGATTTCTTGACCTTCGACCTCTTTGACGTCATCAATCACGCAGGCACGAGTTAACATGGTATGGCACCCACCCACCCACCAAGCTTGAACTTGACAGGACTTCGGGTCAAGGAGGAATTTGCGACATACTTAATTTTGTTCACTCACTCACAAACACCCACATTACATCCACGCACACATACGCCATCAGAAATGCAAAAGTTACGATTATCATCGAAACCAAAAATCGCCTTAGACCACAAACCTGTGTTCAGTGATCTTGTGAAACGATGGCTGTAAACACAGAGGAATAACATAGCAGAAAATCAGGCAATCATTCCCTTTACATCATCAATGTGTGTATAAGTAGCTAATGTTTATTCATAAATGAAACTAGAATTGAGTAAAGACTTGTAAAACGGTCAATCCTTGGTGGATTTTGATGGTTTCTAATGCCTGTTAGAGTGATTGGGACAATATTATTTATTGGTGTCCAAAGACCTCCAATGCAAGGCTGGGGGTTAATAATCGCAGACAAGCAAAACGTTTACAGTCTGATGCCATTTACACCCAATAGTTTCAAAGACCCCCTTTAAACGAAATATTTGAAGAATTTGTTTCATGGCGGCGAATTGTAGATCAAGGTTATCATTAGGTTATATTTTATATACATACGCACTGCACTGTTTGATTTCAAACGGTGAGTAAAAGTTGGTAGGTCAAAGGGTAGGCTATAGCTTATTGTTATACATGATACGTGAGACGCCGAGGAGTCCCAAGCAGGGTATTCTTATTGATGTATTAACAGTTGTCGAACAGGAACGTTACTACGTAAACCAATGGTAAATTTGAAAGTGGTGGCATGCAACTTCAATACCATATTCCAACACAAGACCGATATATACGCATCCTGAACTTAAGAAGTGGCCCACAAAAGGTACTGGGTTTAACGTGCAAGACGCCTTCAGTCAAGGAAATAAGAAACCAGTGACCTGCCAACAGCTTGGATTTCACGTTTATCTATGAGCTGCATTTATTATACAGGTGAGTATAGTTTTATCACTGAAAGATATATCATGCTCAACCAGAGTGGATAATGTAAAGACATTGTTTTTTAGATGAAGGCAACATATGTAAATTCCGCTTTTTCAACACAAAAACAAATACCTAAGCATGGAATTAATTTTTAGCGAAGTTTATCCGGGTGTTACTAAAACGAATGACAATTGCGTTACACATAACGAATGACAATATTGAATATGTTGTACACACTAAAAAATTGCGTTGACTAAAACGAATGACAGTGAATGACAGCACAGACATTTGCTTCAACCGGATATCACAGTTCAGACTTCGCGGGTAAAGCCACGCAAACCGAGTGGACGCGAAGTGCGTGGCTTACAGATTTAGTAAAGTACGGACAAGATGCAAACGTACCTTATAGTAAGCGAAATTGTAAGTCTGATTTTTAAACGTAAATTTAACATCATTTTTCCGATACTAATTGTTAGAAACTAACAATACTATTATCTTGAAACGGCTAAAAATTTCAGGAAGAGTCCTTATATTGGACATTTCTATGAAGAAGAAAAAAAAGCATTTTTTTCTAGGGGGGGGGGGGGTCGCAAAAGGGACTGGAAAAGGAGAAAATTTGCGCCAGTTATGGAGCTACTCTGTAACAGTGGCGTAGGGAAGGGGGGGGGGGCATCTTTCTATATAAATCTACAGAGGTAAATGTCAAAGGCACAGCACTCAAGCGCATTCTCACACAAAAACTTTCCCTGTGGTTTCTATCCATAAATTACACCAAAACCCTGCAACCATGTAACATGCGATTTTCCTCAAATAATTTTTGCGCAGAAAACCAATAACCGCATTTACTCCACTCCGTTAATCGTTCTATCTCCACTCACCACTGTCCTTCGTTGTCATTCGTTGTCATTCGTTGTCATTCGCTGTCATTCGCGAATGATAATTAACCCTGTACAAAGTCAATTGTCATTCGGTCATTCGCTGTCATTCGTTTTAGTTTGTCCCGTTTATCCCAAAGATTGTTTTTCTCCCCAGTGTGATAATTGATACTGTTGCACAACAATTCTGCGAATTCGACCGTAATTAAGGTTTTATAGTTAGTAAACACCGACAGCTCGAGTAGCCTAATTTAATAGGCTTTATAGTCAGATTAATACTATAACGAGACATCCTAAGGCAATATATAAAGGCCTAAATCTGATAGATTAGTTATCTATTGGTTTTCAGCCAATAAATTATCACTAAATGTACAAAAAAGTAATTACATTGTCTTTAATACTCGTAATACACTTATTTGGAATAGAGATATATGTATGGATGGGAAAATAATTAAGCAAGTTTATACTACTAAGTTTTTAGGTGTAAATATTGATTGTAAACTTAGCTGGCGCAACCATATTTCAACTATATGCAGTATAATTGCACGGAATGTTGGCATATTATCTAAGTTGAAATATTATCTATCGGAAAACATACTCAGAACACTATACCAGACCCTGATTGTCCCGCATCTCACTTATTGTTCCGTTATTTGGTCTGGTACATACAACACCAACCTTAACAATCTTATAATACTCCACTGGCAGCCATTCGCCACATAACACACTCAGCCCCACGTGAGCACACCAATCCCCTATTTAAGAAACTCAACTTACTCAAATTGCACGATCTCATTATTTGCCTACAAGACCTGGAATGGATTACTACCAGCTGCCTTTGACTATTTTTTAACCAGTAACAGAGATGTACATAATCATAACACGAGGCATGCTAATCATGCCCACTATAATCTCTACAATACCACCATTGGAACTTTAAGCCTACAAAACCGTGCAACAAAAACATGGAATCTGCTAACGAACGATTTAAAGAGTAAAGAGTCAGTCACATCCTTTAAGAAGTGGTTTTGTAAGGAAATAATAGCTAGTTACTGACTAAAACTAAATTATACCTGTATGTAATTACTATATATATATTGAACATTTAATTTGTACTTATATTTATGTATATGTATCTATACACATATATATTTTGTTTTTCTTTTCTTTTCTTTCTTCAGGGAGTCTTCCACATTAAGCTTTTAAGCTTTATGGAAGACTTCCCTCCACTCTGTACTTTTGTGGCAAAACAAATAAATATGTCAAATATGTCAAATACTTATAATTTGACCATGCGATCATGAAAGAACATTAATCAACATAGTTAACATCTCTGATGTGGTTGAGTGTATTTGTAAAGGACATTTCTGCAGCACGTTAACCTTGTCAGGAAAACAGGTACTAGTTCGATCACTTGCAAGATATCTAACTGTAAGCAGCGTTGATGTTACAATGATAATTAACTCGAGAGAATCTGCCACTTTTAAAACGGAAATGTAATAACCTTTCCCAACATTTGGCAAACTGCTCTCACTATAGATGTAGCCTAAACAAACTTTAAAGTGAGCGGTCAGGCTAATTGTATTCTGATTACAACTACTCGGTAATTATGCAAAACCATGTAATGCCTAGCTACACCCTAGCCCACTTCGAATAATGGATGTGTTTATTACGTGATAATGGTATTGATTGTGCTAAAATTAAAGTGACAGTTTTGAAAATTCTCGCAAATACACAAAGTTGGTATATATACTTAACCAGTTAACCAGGTTTATCGCTTGACAAACCAAGTTTATCGACTGTTAAAGCAGGTTTATCGACTGATAAAGCAGGTTTATCGACTTTTTCGATATTTGGCGTCGATAATTCAGGTTTTTACCAGTGATAAGCCAAATTTTTAATAAACCAGGTTTATCAACGCCAATTGCCAAATAGCTCGATAAACTAAGATTATCGGTTGATAAGCCTGGTTTACCGGCTGATAAACCAGGTTTATCAGTCGAGAAACCAGGTTTATCGACAAACGTGGCACGTCAATATAATAAAACAGGTTTATCAATATAATAAACCAGGTTTATCAATTTGATAAACCAGGTTTATCAATGTGATAAACCAGGTTTATCATTCGATTTATTGACTGATAAGCCAGCATATTCGATAAACCACTGAGGTTTATCAAGCGATAAACCTGGTTTATCAAAAAAAACTTGGCTTATCACTCGATAAACCTGGTTTATCATTCGAAAACCTGCTGTATCATTCGATAAACAGCTTTATCGAATTATTACCGTATGCTTCTACCACCTAGTGTGTATGAATTATTGCAGCTACTCTCATATCATGTTTTCAAGTATATTAATGGTTACACAGAATGAACTACGACGAGCTCTTGACCGTGATTGGGGAATTTGGACGCTTCCAGATGCTTATTTATGCCCTCGTGTGTATAGCGTCCATGATATCGTCGATAATAACGTTCTCCCAAGTTTTCACGATTGCAAATGTAGACCACTGGTGTGCGGTCAGTGAGTGGTCTGACCAGGTCGATGATTGCTTACCGGCGGCCAGTGGTGACAACAACTACCTCGACTGCATTCACAACTACCGCGATGCATCTATTCCATCGAAGGGCGAAATCTATGACAAATGTCAGCGCTTCAATGTTTCCTACCAAGACACATCATGGAGTTTAGGATATTTTGCTGGGGAATTTACGAACACAACAGAGACGTGTGTCGATGGATGGGTTTATGACCACAACCAGTATCGTAGTACGGTTGTAACGGAGGTTAGTGGTACCAAATTCTAGTGCATTTTCTTCGCATATCTTCGTAATATAACGTCCTAGATTGTGAGAGATGAGGAGTAAGATGGATGCCTTTAAAATCTTGGGAGTATCTCTAGTGAAGTTATAAGGGATGAAAGGGAACATAAAAAGTAAAGCTAGAGTATATTGCACGACAAAATACAATAACGGTGGGAGTACAGTTACTATAAGAAGACACAGAAAGCACCCCATGGACACCAAGCGTAACCCGTTCATTAAAGTATCTGTAAGTTTATGTTACACTTATAGATTACCTTATTTCTTAAATTTCGAATTTAAATTGACAGTTTTTAATCATCGCGGATTTTTCTTCACATTCAAATTTGCATTCTCGATGAGAAATTTACCCTGTTCCAAGTTTCTGCCTTGAAAATCTCTTAAATCTTTTGAAATGACTATACCATTTTATTGATTACGACATGTACTAGCTTTTGTGTATTCCTCAGCTTGTTATTAATAGTTTTGCCACAATAAATTCTTTCTCAGTAAGGAAGTAACTTTCTTCCCGAACAAATGACAAACAAACTTCTTGATCATTTCAATCATGTTTTTTTCTTCTTCTTTCATCTCTTTAACAGTTTCATCTCGTCTGTGATAATGGAAATTATCCAGGATTAGAAAAGTCACTATATTTTGTCGGATGCTTTATCGGTAACTTACTGTTTGGAACAATTTCTGACAAGTAAGTGTGAACTATTTTGCGTAACCGTAGTCCAACAGTGAAAAGCTAATCTCCGCTCCTGTATTGTGTTTTGCCTAATATGACCTGCCACATATTTCGTCCCCGTTCTGGCGTATAGTGACGAATGTGCACAATGTGAGTTTTGAGAAAACGCGCTCTAAAGATTTTCACATTTTGATTGTATATCGTAATTAATAAAGAATCTTTTGTACCGAAAGTTGTCGATATATATTAAATAAAACAAATAGAACTTTGAGTTCTCATATTTGTTGCTGATCGAAAAATTTCTTACAGAGTAGTAATTTGAGTGTAAACATCTTCGTCGTTATGTCATTTCATTTTTCAGTTAATTCTAGACATTCGTCACACATTCGTCACTATGCTAAAACTAAAGTTTTAAGTTTCTTCCTGTCACAACTAGTATTCGTCACTTTTGTGTGTAGTTGCCATAGGGTACACCGTGAATGTTCACTGTAACACGGAGAGAGGTTTGGGGGGGGGGGGGGGGTTAGGTGGAATAACCTTAGGATAGAAGAAACAAGATAAACGAGATAACAAACAGACCACAACAAACATTCTAAGTGCTCGGATGGAATGTATTTCAGCACGGTAAATAATTGAGTTTCTGTAAACTTATGTTCGGTATTTTGTGGGGATTTCTTAGATTTCTGTTCGTTTTGTGCAGGAGACTTTTTAGTACAGTATCCAAAGGGTGATTCCCGATCACTGTAAACCTTATTAGCCATTCTTGTCAACTCAGTTCTTGCAGCAGCATTTACTTTTTCTAAAAGTATATTGTAATCTAAATTAAATATAGCTGATGTGTATTTAAGAAACTTCATTCTTCTTTCTTTGCTTTTTTTTTTGCAATATAAAATGGTACCAGACAGGCACTGCATAGATCACATGTGCCAAGGTAGAATAATCGTATTGAGAACATTTTCCTTAGCATTTTGGTTAAAAGAGAGACACAAGTAAGCCACACTAGATGCTATAATATATATTTTGCTTAATACCTTGATACATTGCAAGAAAAGGTCAAACTGTCGTCGCTGTTTACTCCCAAGTACTCAGTTTTGGAGGTTCTAGCCACCTCAGATCCCTCAATAATAATACGTTGCGATCTTGATAGAATGAGACCTTCATGTTTTTATGTTCAAAAACAAATTTCCTTTACTTTTTTTTTGGGGGGGGGGGGGGGGTTACGCAATAAAGTCTTGCGGTCACATATTGGAACTACGTCATTTACAGAACACTGATAATTTCATTGGTCAGTTTCAACAGAGCTCTTAGGAATTGTGTATGATATATACAGCAGTATCATCGGCATATCAGGAATGTATGAGTTTGACCTAATTTCATAAGTATATATATAGTAAATAATATAGCAGATAATGAACCCCCTCCCCCCCTGAGGCACAATCGCGTTCCAAATATTTCACAACACAACAAGCGTTACCTCGCATCCATCAACAGATATCTTCATAAACTCTCCTCCACTCACTGAACTTAACTGGCATCATAATTCATTTCTTTTCGATGATCAAAAAATCGCAAAACGTATTTACGTCCGGATAAACGTGCATTTACGTAGTGTGTTTCGAATGTTTTAAAATAATGTCCGACAGCCCCAGTATATAAGAAACCTTGGCAAATTGCTATCTACATATTACGTTTAATATGATACATGATTTGTGTTTCATTTTGACGGAACACACAGGTTAGGTTACATGTTGCAAACAATCTTCATGTTAGGCTATACGTTGCATACAGTGATGTATGGACAGCATTTCCTTCGTCACCCTAAGTGATCCCGTTGACAAGTTGACTTATGTTTAACATAACTGTTTTCCTTAATGCATGCCATGGAACATTTTTTCCTTCAACAGGTATGGTCGCTACAAAGCTTTCTACATCTCTGTAACTGCAACTGCTGTTACTGGACTGTCTATAGCCTTATGTAGGACGTACTGGACTTTTGTATTGGTTCGTTTTGTTAGCGGTTGCTCAAACATGATCTACGCATTGGCATTTACTATCGGTTAGTACCAATAGCTTTCTTTGTGTAGCCTATACATGAAAACATTTGCTGAAGATAATTATCCGAACATGCATGAAGTTTGCAGAATGTACGCTCGTTAAATGACTAGCTATGATTCTGTGTCTACAAATTGGTCCCCGCCCCCCCCCCCCCCCCGCCCCCAAATGCAGATTAGAGGACTGCAAATCATTAACATGAAGCTAAGCTGCAGTGGGCTGAGATAAACACAAACTAGTGAAACCTTCTTCGAGAGGTCCGTTCCTTGTTCCTCTCGTAGCAAGATTAAAGCACAAAATACATGTGAAATAAAATATGGAATTCATTTCAAAGAAATTGTTGGCTGTTGGGATATTTCTTCTTCTTTTGTAGCAACTTTAACGCAAAAAAGAACTGTTAGAATGAGGGATTTACTATCTTCCAAGCCCAGAATCTGCAGTGCTTTTTCAGATAGTTCTCTTGTGTTTTAACTTAAGTATAGAAATACTTTCCAGAGATTCCAATTTCTTTGGAATGTATTTCAAATCCCCTGTGATGATCCATGGGGAGAGGCACCCGGAAGGTGTATAGCAATTTTTTGTAATCCTAATGTTCACCACGTTT
>KN892851.1:7441-20514 GCA_000934455.1 Apostichopus parvimensis | reverse complement strand
TCTAGCAACAACGCGGCGGCGGAAATCCCCTTTTATATGTTTCCATTTCTTTGTCGTGTACAAATAATGTATATTCATAAAGGAATATAAAATAGTTATAAAAAATTTTCACAAAAATTAATTAAAAATACCATTCATAGTACACTGAGGGTTCATAAATCATTGCGAATATATATGAAAGCTCTCACTGAAGTATGGAGCAATAATATGAAAGATGCTATGGGAAACTTGTCAATGAGTTCGCATGACACCACTGAGTTGCACTTTCTGATGGAAGGAAATTTTATCTTGCGAAATTGTGGTGAGGTCATCGACACCCTATAATACTTCCTTTGATGTACCTTATTGATTAACTATTCCGTCTCATTTGATTGTTACAACGAAGTCATAGTTCTTTTGAAGTGTAAAGTCCTTTTTCTTGTCAGTTTTATACTCTGCAAATTTTCGAAGACTCGACTGATAATACATCATACAATTTAAGAGCTATCGATATGAAGTTAAACTCTTCGTGCAATTGTGTTGATTTGTGTTCTAGGCCCTTAGAAAGCTGAAAGCGAATTAACAAACTGTATTTTAGCCCGCCATAAGTAACATAATCTATACTGTATTGTAATTCAACGAAGTTATAAATGCAAAACCGAAACAAGATCTGTTTTTTGTTAAAGAAATGTCACATAAGATAGAGCTTTGGCGCGATTAATCAAACATTTTCATCCAATCCCAATTCCATTCCAGTAACATCGAGTACATTATCGATATTGAGATGAACATTAACACTATCCAATAGCGACACCAAAATCAACATCAACACCAAATCCAACACCAACACCAACATTACCCATCACCACCAAAACCAACACCCACACCAACATCACCCATCACCATCAATACCAAAACCAAACCCAACACCAACACCAACATCAACATCAACACCAACACCAACATCAACATCAACATCATCATCAACACCTATATAAAACAAGAGAACAGCAAACACTGATTTCAAGTGAACAAATTTATTATTAGCTATTCGCAACCTGGCAATCGGAGGCGAGTAATACTTGACATTTTGAAGGTGAAGGTTCTATATCAAGTCAATGTTTACTGTTGGAATTAAAGCAAAAGTTTGATTTCACTAACTATGACCTTTGACCTCAGAACTTTGACCAAGATTAAGGGGATCTACAAGACATAAGGGTTTTTCCCTGGGTATCTTCCCACCAACTTTGAAGAAAATCCGCCTGGCCGTTTAGGAGGAATTTTGGACACAAAGTGGGACACACATGCACACACTCACACACCCGCAATGACACCCTACACTCACGCACACACGGACACGTTTTGACACCTCCCTCAGTCACCTGGGGTACCCTACCTAGGCTGACCCAACCCCCCGATAGTAGCTACTAAAGGGAAATTAACTATGACCATAACAACTGTTGCTATGTCAACTGACAAAGCTGTATGTGGCCCAACTGGCCAAGGAACTATAATATCTCATCCTCCTAATGGGAGCGATGAGATAATAATTGCTGTAACACTTTGAAAAGGTTCATTCAAATTATCGAAAGTTTTAATACAGTATTAACAACACAACCTTGACGTTTTCATTTGTAAGCATAAATAATATTAAAAAAAAGCACCCTAAGAAAAAATTCAGGAATTGAGAGTAGTAAAATCGACTTCAACATTTGACCAGAAATTCGTACTTTATACAACTGTGCATGAACTTCTTGCTGTGATGTAATTATAGATCTCCATCGATATTTTAATAACTTACAGTTTGTAATTGGCCTTCATCTCCTTATTGTACCTTTTTTTCTCCGCCACATCATTTTAAAATGATACCGGATAATTTTGTTCAATCGTGCAAAGGGTTATTAGGAAGATAAATTTACACAGGAGAGAGGAATCGTTTGATGATACGAGGCTTAATGTCGCTAGATCTCCGTTTGATCGGGAGACGGAGAAATGGTTTACATAAACAAGAAATCGACTGGAAATGATATGATTTAATATCAAATGTCCCTCGCAATTGTATTTGGTTGATGAGATGCTCCCTCTATAAAACCGGGTAACCGGCTACTGAGTTCCTGCAGTTAAAATAGGGTATGTTGTAATGGAAATACTAGATAACACCATTCGAAGTACATTTGTATGTAATTCTAGTATAAAATAAAATAAAACTGTTAGCAAAGTTTAATTCTTATTTAGTTAGATGCGAGAGTTAGTTAGATGTGAGTTCAAATAAAACTGTTAGCAAACTGCTTAACTCTAATTTAGTTAGATGTGAGATATATCAATAACACGTATACGCTAATTGCGAACTTTATTACATACATATCACTGATAAATGTATGTATCATTTCAAGTATTATGCATGTGTATATATGATGAATTAATTGTTAACTATATTACATACACATCACTGATAAATATATGTATTGTTTCATATAACATGTATTATTACAAGTGCATATTATGAATGAATTGCCAACTATATTACATACATATCACAGATAAATATATGTATTATTTCGTGTACTATGCATGTGTATATGATGAGTGGATTGAGAACTATTTAAACACACGTGTCGGTAATACACACTATGTATATACATACATATATATATATATACATATATATATATGTCGTTTATATGAAAGCCCATGTAAGTAACGCTTGAGAAGATACATATTCAAGGTTATAGCAACCAGCATTTTGTTCAAACAGAGATGATCCAAGTTGATAAGATGGCATATATAATTTCAAAACCGCTTTATGTATCTTTGTAAATGCAATATTACACACTGAATGATGTAACAAATCGCGTGTAACACTGTAGCGCATTGCCTTTATACTAATAACGGTTCACAATATATTGCAGTAACCATCAGGGAGATATTACGTAACAAGCCCTCACACTATGCACAACGTTCGTTCATTTATCTAAATTGGATAGTTTGTATTCGACTTATCTTGCTATAGATTAATATTCTTCATCAAGTGGTGCATGTTAAAGGAACTTTATATTGGAGATTTGTTGCTTCTTCACAACCACCACCCAGTACGTTCATGAACAACCAATCGAGAAAAGTAAGTTTTACGTCTGTAACTATCCTATTGTCAGTTCCACATTTATCATAATGATTTGACTCGGCCCAAATTTCTTTATTGTTTCATGACCAGGGCCAAAGACTTGTGAAATCAATGCAAGCTGATATATTAATAAAAATTCATCCTATGACGTTTTTAACGCTTGCACGAGGTTAGGTAAAGCTTTGTCTATAGCAGGCGAACTGCGGTGTGCGACTCAATCTCCAATTGGCGAAATGTTAAGACCAGAAATCTTCGAAAATACAGCAACAAAATAACAACTTGCAACTCGCTATACCGTCGAGCAGATCAACCAGAAATGCTGTTATAACGTGTTATACTTTTAATAACATTTCTGTATAAGTATCACGATAATACACCGTACTGCCCCTCCAACGACCCTCTCCCCGATCCCCTCCCCTACCCTCTCCCCTATCACCCTTCCCTCCTTACTCCTACACACTCCTTTTACTTGTTAACTTGGTAACATTGATATCCTGCGATATTTAACCTTTACCTCTGACGGTTCATAATAATATCATTTTTCATTCGTGGCTGTACGTTTCCACTCCAAACGGTTTACATTAAGCCTGTTCCTCTATGACATGTTGAATTATTCAGACCAACATTAATTATACCTACCTATATAATTCGCCTCTTCCTCTTCGGATATTTTTCCGAGGTAAAGGCAAACATCTGTTGTTAATATTTGACACATTATCAAATTTTAAACAACATGATAGCTTGAAGCGTTTCGAAACTGTTATATCCCATAAAGTGGAACATATATATTGATTAATTTACGAGCTGACATATCTTAAACAAGTGACCCAACTATATGATATACTGGAGAGGCTTAATATCCTCTTTGTATATGTCCTTCAAATAACCAAAGTTAACAGTTAACTTGAGATACTGACTTAAGAATCCACAACAAGGAAAACAATTTATCGGCAAATATATCGGCTTCAGAAAATTAATATTAAATTCAAGTATCAAATCAACATGAGCAATTGTTATGGACAAACTTGTAATAAAAAGTATGTTTTATAAAGTATTGGCGATTAATATTGCTGCTTATGATTAAAAACAATTGACGCTTGATGATAATTTATTTAGGCTACGAAGATATATAGTTTATAATGTAAAATGGTGATTCTTACAGCAGCAGTTAATATCATCAAACTCTGCTCTAATGAACATCAGTAATCTGTAAAATTGCACTCCTCATAGCAGTATCTTAACTTTACCGTCAAAACAAAGGAATTTGGGAGGGGGGAGGGAGGAGGAGCGAGAGAAGGGCAGGAGGGGAGGGGAGGGGGGAGAATGGGAGGATGGGAGGAAGGAGGATGGTGAGGAGGGAGGATGGGGAGTTTAGTTGTTAATGAAGTTGAATGTTAAACTTGAAGAATAACTGTCGGGTTTATATGTTATTTGAACATTGGTATCAATACTAGACAGATCTAAAAGCATTTATAACGACAGGGTTGTCTTTTTGGACGAGTCGAAGCAAATGTTTGGAGATAGTTATTGGTATTGTACGTATTTTGGGTCTCATAAAGTGTAGCAGTCTTTAAGTTGCTTTCAAGGCCATTTGATAATGAAACCTACAACAGCAGAGGCGTAGGGGTTTATTTCTGATGAGATTCATGGTGTTGGGGTGGGGGAGGGGGGTGGATCGAGAAATCACTGTTTATTGATCGAGGTACAGGTGCCTCCAAGAGGTCATAGCAATTACAGATTTCCAGGGGCGAAATGTCGGAAGCCGCTGTACTTTTAGATAATTGTCATTTTGTTTCGCAGCGATTTTCATGAGAAAAATGTATCTTGTCAGAAAGAGGAATTATTGTGATTAATTATTGTATCTCCTTCTTCTTTCTTGAGTTTTTCGTTGCAAATTATTGCTGTTAGATACCGCTCCATACCCCCCCCCCTATTGCTGGTAGATACCGCTCCATGCTTCCCGCCCCTTTGCACGTCCCCCCCCCCCCCTTTGCCTCACATACACTCCTAAACAGCGTTGTTAATTAGCCTAACCAGTAAACTTCATTTCCAATCATAAACTAAAAGTAGCAATTATTTGAAAATTTCCAAATTGCTTTATGCATGTAATTAATACGGATAGGAAAGCAAGATTCTGGGCGAACAAATGCTGAGAACTAAATGAATCAGTTTATCAATAACTCACAATAAAAACGGTCACTATCGCTAGGTGGACAATTCTAGGAGGAGTGTTCTTTAATTATCTTCCAGTACAACTTTAATTTGCGAAACAGTCAGTAATTGTTTTTGTAAATTGTTGATTAGTACACCAAAAGTCGCTCTCTTAATTCCGAAAGAGAGAAAAATTTACTCTTTTTGATTGCCCAATATGATCACTAGGCTGTTGAAGATTGAATTCTGAATACTACGAAAATATCCTATTCTTCAGAGTTAATTCTGACTGAAGCCACTCTTATTTTTTAGACTGAAAAGTCCACCCCTCCAACAGATTGATAATCTTGGATACTCTAAAAGAGTGAATTCTCGTTCTTTGAAGTAAAGAGTGTTAGTGATTATCTTTAGAGAGTATGTTAAGGCGGCATGTGAGAGAACGGAAATGTCTAAGAATGATTAATTTGACAGGTTGAGAGTAAGTATAATGACTACCTTAATTAACAGGAAACCATCTGTGATTCAATGGTTTTGTTGTTACCGAGCTAAAGAAAGTTTACCTTGTTACTATAGTAGGATTCATGCATCAGTCGTTTTTAGCATGTTCCAAGAAAGTGATAAAAAATGTGAGAATTTTAATGATGATTTCACTTGAGATATCTGTTCCTTTAATCTTGAATAGTTTTGTTAAAATAGGTTAAAGTTTTGCGAAAATGTGTTGTGGAATATGCGAAGTTTTTTAAATAATGACTTCAAGAAAAATAAATGAAACAACAGTTTAGACCCTTTACACAGATCTGTGCAAGAAACATATTTATACAACATTTGACTTTTTCCTTCTTTTTTTTTACCCCTAAAATTGTTTTACCCCTTAAATATCAAGGATTATCAATCAAAGAGGCTGGGCAGGCCGACAACATTCCTCCTTTCACATAACATGATGGAAAATGTATTTCATAATTTGGAAGATAAGTGGTGATGAATTCCCCTCACGGACGCTACTTTGTTTTAACGATGATAGGGGAAAATTTTGTTGATATGATGAATAGACTATGTCAGTGATGTAACCAGACTTTTTCCTTTAGGGTGGGTGGAGGGGGGGGGTGGAGGTGGAGGCTGAGTGGGGAAAAGAGTTCGAGTGGGGGAAACGTTTCGCACGAACAGTTTTCATTTTAGGTACTTTTGCAATATGTCCCATTCCCAAACACCTGTAACCATGGTAACGGTACTGTTATGAATGTTTCTTTACCCAACTTGAACAGTTTATTCCTGAGTTGCATCCTCTACATTGTTGAAGGGATAGTCCAACTAAAAATACGAACTTGCTATATTGTAGAGAAAGTCACTAGACTCTTAGCTGATAATCCTGGTGGCTCTGTTCTTATACTGTTTACACTCTTAAAATTGTTGGGCAAAGTATTGCCCAACCTGGGCAATTATTTACACATCCGTTGGGTCCGTATGCCTCCTGGTATATATTGGGCAAAAAAGTGCCCGAGTTGGTTAATGATTTTGCCCAGCAAACGGTTAAATAAATACCCAACACCTTTGCCCAACACCTTTACCCAACAATGTTGGTCACCGATTTTCCCAATGGTTGTGTAAAACTATTTACCAATGGCTTTTGCTTTACCCAATGATTCTTGCCCAACAATTAGTTCAAAATAATAGTGGTTGGTTAACTAATATGTAACATTGCAACTTTTTTTCATACAACTGGGTTTATGTAATAGGTTACAAAGCTTAAACAGAGAATGAAAAAGAACAAACCAGAAATACTTGTTTTCATACTTTTATTTTTCTGGTCTTTGCCGACTTCAGATTGTTCCTCCAGTATGAATGCTCACAGCATTCAGTGCTTGACCTCTATTTACCTAGTTAAATGATCTGTGACTTCCATCCAAAGCAATAATTTCATAAACTCACAATGGGGATAAACACATCAACATTATTAAAGTTGAAAATATTAGCTATCCATATTGTGCCATTGTTTACTATTTTCAGTTCTTGAAATGTGTTGACCACGGAAGACCTCCTGTATGTTGACATCAACTATACAAGGTACAGGTGCAACACACAAATGTGTACAGCTTAATGTTGGTTTCTTTCAAGCAACTCTGGTCTTAATAATTGAATATAACATCACTGATATTTTCAAACATATAGTTAATTGAAGCTAACCATTTTATGTTTTAAACAAGGACACACAAACTGAAAAATATTGATACACCATTGTATCTGCAATTGCTTTGGCAAGGAGCCAAGGCATACTTTGCTAACATTTTAATTGTGCTTAGATGATTGATGAACTGTAAAATTTAAATAAGGGGTTAATCAACGGTCTAGCGTGCGTTACTCACAGGATTAATGCACGATCGGGGGATAATGCAAGCGATGCACGAGGGCGGAGCCCGAGTGCATCCAGCGATAGCATTAACACCCGGAGTGCATTAATCATGTGAGTAACGCACGCTAGACCGTTGATTAACCCCGTTCATTCATACACTACCATTTGTGTGGGGGAAAAATCATAAAACAAAACATTTTTGGTTACATATAACCAAAGATTTATTAAAGTGATGCCCCGTAATTTTACCGTGCGTTACTCACAGGATTAACCACGGTCAGCTGACCTGAATGGATCAATAGGATTTAGGAATCTTTACTAAGTATGAATGAACATCCTTTCAAACAAAAGCCAAATGGTTACAAATCCCACATTGATTCTACGTACTATAATAAAAAGAAGCTTCAAGATCACACTTATATGTGATCATAGAGACACTGCTGGCCCCTGATCTGATAAACACACAAAATTGAATGCTTGTTTGATATACCAACACTGCCTCAACCTTTCACAACTATATACAATAACAAATCTACCCCTACCCCCCCCCCCCCCCCCCCCTCAAAAAAAATACAGGTGTTTGTAGTTACAGTTTGCCAAGGCAAACAGTTACCATTTCCCTTTAATATGTAAATATATATAGAACAAAAGGAACCTTAAAATATAAACATGTCAGATTAATACTGAGAAACCATTTGAAAAGTTTGTTCCAAGACACTTTGGCCCTTAAACCCTTCTGTTTGCTACGAAAGCTCTAAAGGCACTCAGTGACAACTTTAGATAAAACCAAGTTCATATACCTCAGAATGGAAAAACTCCCAAACCCCCTTACGGTGAGTTTGGAAGTTAATGTCCAACACAAAATGATTTTAAAACAAATAGTCTACTTCCTTTAGGAGTGAGGACTGCATTATTGGATGTCTCTCAATTATCACAAAAAAACTGCCGAGGGGAACCTTTGCTCTCTCCTTAGCACAGAATGAATGGCTGTGGTTGCTCATCTCTCGATATTTTCTTGCAGTAGTCCTCTACACTTGTCACCTAAAGAAAATAAAGTCCTCGAGTTGCAAATAAAATGTAACAAAACAGGTGGATAGACAAGAGTTTAACACTACTGCACAATGCTATAATACTGTTGACCAGTGAAATTAAAAGAAAAACAGATCAAGAAAGTCAACATTAATGGCAAATGACCTTTCCCTTTCACTATCAAGTAACGGATCACTTCATTATTATGAACAAGGTTTACATACAGACGATGATATTTATTGAACCTTCCCCCATTTCATCACTAGTGTAATTAAAAAAATTTGTCCTGGTGGCTTCTAATGACCTCTGACCTCTACTATAATCAATGGGATTCATGTACTCATTTTGGCAAACCTATACATCACATATGAGATTCATTCAACTTTCACCCTCTAAGTTAGCATATTTACAAGGTTTTAAGTGTTTGACCCTTGTTAACCTCAAATGACCTTTGACCACTAGCACAATAAGTAGCATTCTGCTCACTATAAACAACCAACACACCAAGTTGATGAGGTTAACCAAACTTTCAGCTGAGCTGGTATGAACCAAAAGGTGTACCACCAAAAGGGTTTTAGTTAAAATATAATTCATGATTTTGCTTACTGGCTGATCGTCTATGAATGCTTGAAGGCAACTAGTCACCGTAGTAGACCCGCTTTTCTTTGCCCGTCCTCGAAAAAGCAATGGCAATAGAAAGAAAGCTAAGTTCTTCTTTTCATCTGTAAAAGAGATTAGGGCAAGAAAGAAGTTTTAACATGTTTAATCTTCCTGCTCATAAAACATCTTGAGAAGAGTACACAACACAACAAGGTAAATTCTTTTTCTCAGCATTGGAAAAGTATACACATAGGAATCCAGCTTCAGTTCATTGGCCATTTTCAAGTTTGTGCTCATCGACACTATAGAATTAATTCAAATATTAGATTCAATTGAGCATCCATGAGTGAACAAGGCTAATAATGAGGTGTTCAGTAATTACTCCTGCTGACCAAAAACATTTCACTTGAAATCAACAGGAATTATTAAAACCCTATGTGGAACCTACAAACAACACATAATACATGTCCAAGTGACTGTCATTGAGTTAATATTATAACAGGGCTGGGTCTCACTTCAACCACACACAAACCTGAATGCGACTACAAAAAATTAGTAGCCAATTAATAATATTGAGTGCAACGTTGGAGATAAAGTTTGCAGAAAGGTTCAGAAGCCACCGTTTGACATTAACCAGATTTGGTCCATTTCAGATCAGTTGATTTTGAAAGATTTTTAGAAAGTAACAAGCCACCAAAAACATATTTTGAAGGTCAATCCAAATATTGACCCATCTTTACAGATATACTGGAAAGAGGAACTACATTGTCATGGCATAAGCTCTAAGTGAAGCTATAGCAATGAATTCACAGGCCACAACTACAATAAATTAGGCTTACCATCAGACAGTGCATCAAAGGTCTTCTCTAAATTCAAAATGATGTTCAACCAGTTTGGCATGAACTGTTGGGCATAGCACAAGATGTCCATTGTCAATGAATCCCACTTTTTGTATAAATTGTTGGCAGTTGTTTTTTGGAATAATTCCGGTTTTACCTGTAGGAAAGAGAAAAATATGCAAAAAGCATTATAGGCCTATAACATTACGAGCGCTGATGTACTATGCTATACTGATATTATTATAGCCTAGCACTCATTAAATGCCAGGCCTAACTTAGGCTACATCGAAGTTCGAAAAACCCTCGAAGTTCGGACACCCCTAAAATAATTTCACCATGGCAAAAAAACAATAAGAACTAATTTGACGAAACCTATGAAGCGACTACTGTTTTCTTACGAAAATATTTCTTCCGCCATCAATAGTATCATTTTAAAAGAAGAGTGAACATATACAATTCTGGAGCATTTTAGTGCTTAAGTGTTCGAACTTCGAAGGGTCCATTATTATACGTACTAGTACTACTATTACATGGACACTTCTAATTCCGGACACCTAAGCCTTAAAACACCCCAAAACTATATCTTCTGGTATAAATCACCTGAGAATATACTTGATATGGTGGGAAAAGTGTGTTATATTACGATACACGGCCAAACTTTCTTTCCTGCAAACTGTTTTCACGTTGTATTCCAAGAAGATTCTTGTGATTGTGGAACTGGTATTTCTTTGCTAGAGTATTGCTAATTTTTGGACACACAGTCCCACAGTGTGGCGCTGGTGATAAAATTGGTGGCGCAGTTGCTCTTTCAGTAATTATAACAGACTTCATAGATCTCCGTCCTTTTATTGACAAATATGTAAGTATTTACTTGCACACGGGTCATTTCGTACTTTTTGGTGAAATTTGGCTCTTCCTGTAGTTTGTCATGGTGAAATCGTGCATTTCTTAGGGGTGTCCGAAATTGGCAGTGTTCCGAAATTAGCAATACTGACTATACTACTATTACTACTGGCATTAACAACGTACGTGTAAGTCTAACATTAGGCCTAAGTTATGACAGGCTAGGTCCAGCGTTAGGCTAATAAGGGTTCATGTTGTCATTTGCCGCAAAAAAAAAAAAAAACCAGTACAATTTATGATTTACAACGGAAAATGCTACAATGAAACCTCGTCTAGCCAAGATATAGGCTAGAGAGACCTGGTGCATACGCATAGCTTACCGTAAGTTGACGAGGATCTGCATTACACAGGCGTTCGCAACGTTAATACAATGTGAGTAACTTAGGCCTAGTTATACACACTTGCGGGCGAGCACGTCTCAAAACTGTCTGTGGCGCCTGTCAATCGCTTCACTACAAACTAGCCTAACGTAATACAACTATGTTGGAATTACAATTAGTATTAGTAGCCTTTACGTATGACTGGTATAGCCTACATGTACCACCGAGAGAACGAACGATCATTCGATACCACTGATATGTAGAGATCTCAGTGTTCGATGCACACACCAAGCAGAGGATTGTATTTCTTTACGCTACCAACCTGAAGCTATCCCAGGATTCATCACAGGATTCATCCCAGGATTCAGATTCATCCCAGGATTCAGATTCATCGAATCCTGGGATGAATCTGAATCCTGGGATGAATCCTGTGATGAATCCTGGGATGAATCTGAATCCTGGGATGAATCCTGTGATAGCTTCAGGTTGGTTTTACGCTCACCTTCAAATATGTAGCACATAACTCTGTCATCTCCCACCTCTTGAGTACTGCGCTAACAAATTCGTCAGCCATTGTGTAATTTATAACACTTTCACTATATACGATCTACTCATGATGCATGCACATCGCGCAGAGTATCAGCATATTAGTAATGGCGCCAAAATGTTTGTTTTTGCACAACATTGGGCAAATCAAGCTTGTTTGCCCATCAGAAAGTAACACTCTTAATTTTTGCCCAACAAAGTTTACCCATATCAGTTGTGTAATTTCGTTTACTCAATTGTTGGTTAATATTTACTCATATTGGGCAATGCTTTGTTTGCTCAACCAGTTTTGCCCAACAGTTTTTAGAGTGTACAGTACATAAATGTAACGTTCACACTATTGTCTACAAAAGCCTATGTATTTCTTTATAATTGGATGGTTTATTTTATCAGTAAAATGTCTTATTTGCAGAATCAAGTTTAGAATTTGGATACACTTACAAAGTAAAAAAATGCCATATCGATGTGATTTTGACAATTGGGCTCAGTTTATCGTCCTTTCAGTTGTTTTGTCTGAAGTTATTATTTTGGTCTGGACTATTCTTTCAACAGTACAATGATCTCATTGTCTATGATTTACTATAATTATGATTAAAATAGTTTTGTATATGAAGCTTCATCGGTTTTATTACATTAATCGGCTCACAATGCTGTATAGTCGTCGGAAACAATAGTTAAGCCTATTGTAACGACTAATCATCTCTGTGTGATGTTGAAATTACGTAATATATCATGCTGCAGCTTCCAAATAACAATATGGGCAGGGTGGTAGGAAGCTTCCAAAAGTGGGGGCACGGCTCCCCATTCCCCCCCCCCCCCCCCTCCTCCCCCACCCCACCCCCAACCCGGCTCCTATCCCCTGAATATGGGATTAACTTCGGACGGTCAATAACGCGGTATATAAGTAATAAACATACACAAGATATACTAGACACGATTATGTCACGGAAGTGACACAGACCCAGCCATTTATCCTTTCATGACCTTTGACCCTAAATTTGTAAATCTTGTTTGTTTGTTAATTTTTGTTTTTTGCAGTTGATTTCAAACCAATGGGTTTTTGTTTGTTTTTATGTTTTTGTTCTATTTTTATTTTTGTGTTTTTGTTTCTTTTGTTTGTTGTTTTCTAACATGCAGTTCCTTTTAAGAAGGCCTATTTGCTTTAAATTACGTTACAATCATGAGATTCAAAGCTTTTAATTTAAATTGGATTTTGAAAAAGGGTAAATCTGCAAAGT
>KN892847.1:40902-54643 GCA_000934455.1 Apostichopus parvimensis | reverse complement strand
ACACACATAAATTCGTATAGATTATATATGTTACCTGATGTCGAAATTGCAGTGTGGATAAACAGAAGCGTGAATAGTTTTCATGGCGCTATTTCACTTTAGTTTCATAAGTTAATAAATACTATTCCTCATATGTATTTAAATCTAAAATTAATTCAATAGATTTATTTTTTAAGTTTAGTTTAGTTTTCTTTCGTGAATCGATGAGTGTTTCGAGCCAGGCGTACAATTGTCACACCATTCCTGCTCCAGGGACCGCGTTTATCGTCCATACCCATCGGACGAGAGTCCCAGTGTTATGATCGAGTGGATAAATGCATATGTGGCTGCTCAGCATCATAAATTAAATGTCTTCCTGGCCAACGTGTATACCTCAGTATCTGACCTCTAACAAAAAGGTAAAAGAGGGAGGCATCCGATTCATCATAACTGCAATTCGCAACCAAAAATAATAAATTCAGAAGAGTTCGGGCAATATTCCTCCCAATTACTACATGTATATATAGGTCAATGAGAATAGTGTCTCATTAAGCCACATATTCAGGGGCCATGAGCTACACAGTCATATTCCGGTCGCAATGAGTGGTTAGTCTGGCCTCTAGTCGAAACACACAAAACCTCTTCACATCCTCCCGGGTTCGACATCAAGCGAAGCATTTTAAGCTCAATGAAATGCATTGAACCTTTATTAGCCCCATCTACAAGACTAACATAGCGGTAGTTTTTCGTGCGCATGTTTGTAACATTGGCCACCACTTCTGCTGGTTAATTTAAAGGATACTATTCCGATGGTTGAAGGTGGTTGCAGGACAAAATCGCCAGGAGTTTTCTGCAAAACCACAATCTCATTATAGTATGTATGGTGAAGATATGGTTTTTCAAATTTGGTGATGTGTTTGGCATATGGTACAACCGAATGAAGGATGTAATCGTATCACTAAACACGCAAACACGCAAACACATACCCACACGGCACCCACCCACGCACGCACTCACACACCCGCATATGAAAGAATCCCTCATCTCAATGTGTTCTCTCAGTTGTTAACATGATGTTATAAGCAGATTTTCGGGATACTTGGAATATGATTGGCACGATTAACCTATTGAGGGGGGGGGGGAGGGGGGGACCCAGTGTGAGATGACACTAAACCACTGATACTTGATTTTTCTTTTCGCAAAAGGGAACTCTTTAATTACAATGTTTCAACGAAAGAACACTATCAAATAAGAAGAGGTCACTTTGATATCTTTGCTCATGGAAAGGGACACCTCTTATGTTCTTCACTATTCTGGGGGTCCGCGTGCCTCGTGTGTCGTCGTCTGCAGCTCCTGTGTGAAGCTATTATGCTTAAAATATATCCATTGCATTGTTAAGTTGAGCTTCAGGTGCGCAATGTGCAACTGGCCTCTATAGTACTAAGACAGTTAGCCTATGTGTGGTAAGGTCACGTGTTTCAATGGAATGTGTTATTTATAGGTAGTTAGTATAGGCCCTAAATTGTAGCACGCTATAATTGCTAGAAGTTTTCAAAAAATACTTTCCTGGAGGTATCTACTCTCTAAATTGTTCTCAGACATTTTTAAGGAACACACAAGATGACTGAATGTCCCAGTGAGGAAAATTTCCTTGAAGGTTGTAATAAAAGCAGTTCAAGAATTTTGACCGAAGGTGACCATATTTGAATATCTAGCATCAATGTTCCACGTTCCAGCGTTGATATGGGTTGTGTTAAACTATACAAATTATTAATGCCAAATGTAGGTTCATAATAATTTAAAGCTTTCTTTAACCTTATTCGATGAGAGTAATAATGGAGACATTTACTCACTTTTTTTCCTTCTTTTTTCTACCTATTCACTATTTCAATCAATAGTTCCCATCGCATATGCGTTCCACAACTAGAAGGTATTATAATATTCTGTTGAGTAAAACTTGTAGATGAAATGTATACTAACTTGAAATCGATCTCACCCCTGACATTGAATCGCAAGAAAGCTGCCCTTAATTTCACAACTTTCTAGAAATGTGAAGAACTAATAAACAAAGTAAAGCTTAGTAGTTTTCCTAATCAACAATGGCAGCACTTTCCACTGGAAAATTTGGGTAGGGTTTAATTTTACAGATTTTTATATGTGTAAAACTGTAGAACTATCGATGTGAATGTCGAATGAACCTCGATCACGTAGGCTATCGTTGAATATACCACTTACACTACAGTGGGCCTAAGCTTATCTACTGCACTGTAAGCCTTGAACTGTTAGTGTTACTGTGACGGTAGCCTAGGCCTACTTCGGCCAATCCCGGCTGTGCCTTACAAAGTTACAGCTGTGCTTTCAACTGCACAGTCTTGGTTTCCCGAAGTGTTTTAGTCAAAATCTCATTTAATTGGCAAGAAAAAACAATGTAAATATATCATGCTAATAACAGTTTCTGAAAAATGAGATGAAAAACATTAGGACTAAGAAGATTAGAAAGGCCTAATGTTACAGTAGTTACTCTGGCGGCCCACAAACTCAATTAAATTAGCCTAGGCATACCTTGGGTCTAAATGTTTAATGCTAGATTATGTACCAGGTTAATTATGTGTTTAGTAGTACAAAGTTTCAGTTACATTGCTATCCTATGCAAAATTTGCAAACATAATCTGCTGATGTACCTAAACCACACATAGCTATGGCCTAGCCTCTTTTGAAAGATACAGTAAAAGGCTGATCAGAGCTTTCTCTATTTTTTAGAAAGAAGCTCGATGTGTTTAAACTTTATCTCCTACACCATGCTAAATTGGTTAACTGAAACTTGTACACTGTTAATTTGTTGCATTAATGAATAGTGGTGTACAGTAACATGCATGTCCCTAACCTCCCATACTCTGTTAAATTGTACATAAACTGTATGTATCTCCCATCAAGGACACTATTGTAGCCCTGTTTGAAGGTCAAATTGTAATAATTCTTTTCAATGCAATTTTAATCCATACTGTCTCAATGAAAGTTAGCATTACTAAAAAACAACACAATGCAAAATAAAAAACATCAATTTTGTATTCTAAGGCAATTGTATCACTCATTTACTGGAATTATACTGTTAATTTTGTGAAACATTCTACCATTTCTTTGCCAATCACATAACAAAGCAGTAATTTCTCTTGAGAACTTGTTTATTTCTAATTCTGACCCAGAAAGGATTAATCAGTGACTTCAGAGTATGCTGTATTAATGTACTTTGTCACATTATATCCCAAGATTTACCAGGGTATTAATTTGTCTGTGTATGAAAAGTTAGAATGTATCTACGCTGAACAATCCTTTTTAAACTTATATTCCTTCCTGCTCAAAGACCTATCTGTGGACAACATCTACGAAGACTCCTTCAAAAACGAATGCAAAAGAGGACAGGATCGTCATCATCGACCTCCATTCAAGTGCAATCTCTTCACCCTCTGGCAATTCATCGTCGTGGGTACTCATCTCTTACGAGGGTTTACATTTGCCTTCGGCCCCAGGTCCCGGTCTATGTCGGTCCAGCCAGCTCGATGTCGACTATGACAAAAGCAAGCCAGGTGTTACGGTTGCTGAAGATTCGGTACATAGTGATTGGGTCTGCTGTAGCTGGTGGCGCTACCTTGAAAATGGTACGTTAGGTGTAAAAGTATTATGATTCTGTGTTTGCACAGCAGATGTTTCTCTTAATCTTTCCAAAATCATGGATTGCTCTCTAGTCTCTATGAGCTACTTGCTAACTCTGTAAATTTGTGAGGTTGTCCTTTGTAAAATGATAGAGTACATGTGCATACAGAATGGGAAAGCCATATTAATTGTTGCTTGCATGTTGAATCATGTGACAATTAGAACAGTGTTAGCTCATGTTGCATAGGCAGCAAGGACTTGAACCTATGACCTTTCGTGTGCTAGATTTCTCTTGCTACCTGTTGAGCACTACTCTATTGTCTGATCTTTTCAGTTAATGTAGTTTCTAGGATTGCACAAACAAATTAGGATGTGGTCATTGTGGTGGGAGGGAAGGGGGCAGCAGGGTAGTCCAAAAACAAAATAGTTGAAAGTTTACTGCTTGCAGTAGCGTTGTGCGGTAGTGAAAATTTCACACAACCGGTAGTGTTGCAACATGAATCCTGGTATCGTAACTACAACCAGGATTTTCCTCAATTTTCATCTATGGTTCAAAGCACTTAGTTACGAGACTGTCAATGTCATACATTCAATATGCATAGCCTAGGCTATGTACATACTCTTACACGCACGGTTATAAAAGAATAAATAAAAAAAATAACACACTGTATCAGGGCCTTGTTTTTTAACATACACTTTCAAAAGAAAAACACAAACCTTGGAAAAAAGCAACCCACACCATCCTTCATTCATACTCGACATAAGATATTAGATTAACATGTTCGCACTTGGATTTAACTTGTAATCCATACACAAACAGAAATTGGGGGTTCCCCACTATTCCATGATATTGGCATAGGGCAACCCTTCAAATTCAAAAGTTCTCAATGAAAAGTTTTCAACTATCAACAAGTCATCACGTGTTTGGAACTTTGAGACAAGAAGAATGTAACATAGGGGCCATGTATATACGGGATTATAAACTAAATACATGAGAATAGTACAGATTTATTTATATCTTTAATCGGCTGTTGTTTTCTTCACAAAATATACTTTCAATACATACAATATCCATCTTTCGTACAAAAGTTCTTAAAAATTAAAAAAGTAGCCAAAGATAACTATAAATGACATCGTGGAACCCCACGCATTAAATAAACGAATCCATTTCATTACAGATTACAAATCTCAAGTACTGTACTGCACTGTGTGTACCAGTACCGTACCCAAGGCAATAATAATATACAGTCCCGGGCGAAGATGAATTTAAACTGGATATACTCCCTGCCGTTTTGGCTAAAAATTTATGAAATCGTTATAATTATTATACCAAAATGAGGTGAAATACATAAGGGTAAGATTTTGCACATGGGAACCTTCACAATCATCGTTTGAAGGAAGAATAAAAAAAAAAAATTTCTTTGAGGTCCCCCAACATGCTGAGCCCAAGTAACGTTAGATATTTGGTATAGCCTAGGTCCAAATTACTATGTGAAAAGTTGTTTCGTTAATAAATAGGTCTAGGCCAGTACGTAAATTGATCAGATATTATTCAAACTTAGAACACAGAACCAGAAATAAACGTGTTTTCTTTTCTTTATTTCAAATAGTAACACGTAGATATTTTTATTATGTCCGGGATTCACAGGAATGATACCGAAGCGAATGTAATAACCTGTTGTTTTCCCACTACCGGTAGTAGTTACACATGGCACTGTGATCGGGACTAGTCAATACCGGGATCGGGATACCGGGATTTACTTGACTACCGGGATCCCGCACAACGCTAGCTTGCAGTACTACTGAATCTCTGCAGACATTCAGTTGTGACATTGAGGTAGCTGAGACTTCAGGAAGAAATTTTGGATACCCTTCACTGTTAGAAAGCGAAACAATGATAGATAGGAATTAAAGTAATTTAAAAGAAGTCTTGAAACTGATACAGAAATCTGAAGACCAAATATGCTTTTTCTCTCTCTCTGTGTCGTGGCAGGGTATGTTTGCATTGGCTTGTGTTTCTATCACATCACTTGACAAAACCACCCACATAAATACAAAACCAGCAGGAAATTTTGAAACGACATACGATGTAGTTCAAGAGATGACAGCAGTGTTTCTCAATTGTCTTATACTGTAACATAACAAACTAGTTGAAGCTGAATTTGGAAATATTGTGAAATCCACTTGCATTTGATGTATAGTACGTACTGTACCTGAAGTGTGTGTCTGAACGAATTTGTTTAGGGGGTAAGAAGTTATATTCTCATCCTTCCTGCCTTCTCTTGCAGAAATATGAGTCGTGGAAGGACAGGTTACCCGATCTAAGCTGGCTCTCTGATCTGGTGCCAGATAACGAGAGGTCAAGGCAGGTCATAGCAGACATGAGGCAGTACATGAGCTTCATCAGACTGCCAGAGAAAGGTTGGCTCAAGAAGAAGATAGAAGCGGTCAAAGAAGCCATGCCAGAAAGAAAAGACGGTTTGTACTAGCTTTTGATGATTTGTACGTTCATTACTGGAAAGTCGATTCAGGAAGGTCACAGTTTATGCTTCAGGTAGCAACAATGGAATCCCAATGCTAGTGCAGATCTAGGCAGGACCCTGATGGTATCAGGACAATGAGGCTGTTCTAAGGCCCTGGTATTCAAATTGTTTGGCTTGGTGACCCCCAATGTTCACTTTCATCTTGGGAACCGTCCAGTGACAGATGTTGGGGGCCCGGTGAAGGGATATACCTGGGGAGGTACCAAATGTAAATGAGGCAAATGTAGTCCTCTCTGTGTGATTTTTGAAGAGTCTTGATGAAATATTGAATGCTTCTGTACCGAACTACTTTAATAGTTTAAAAAAAAAAATGTCTTGTTTTGAAAAGAAAAAGCCATTGACAAACAGAGCACAGTTTTAATGGTCATCAGAGACGAACAAATTATTTTTTGAAGGATCAAATGAGCTTTAAAGAATGTCGGATGGACGATTAGTTGTTAACAACCAATTCAGATTGCACAACAGTACTCAATGCCCCAAATAGGTAACATGACAAAATGGAACCACCCTCCATTACTTGGAAATACTCGATAAAAAAAGAAAAAAGATTGTGGTATTGTAGGCCTATCTGATCCACCTGAATGGGAGTTTTGCTGATCCAAAGCTGTTGAACATTGCATTCACCGAATCTAGTGCACATCTCTCATACAGACAGACACTGTACATATCGTTTGTCTATACTTTCCAACATTTTATTAGGACAACCCAAATTTTCCGTTCAGGCAACCAAAAGGGAAGATCTGCCTCTCTGCGAGATAACCGCAAAAAGATCCTTAAAAATTTTGCACTGATTTTTATGGAGCATGTACAGAATAAGACATTATGCAGTAAGGATCCTCAACATAAGATAACATATTCATTTTATCCCCTCTTCTCCAAAATTACATCAGCTGTGTCCATGAACCATATTTATACGACATGCCACCCATTCTCCATGTTACAAGCCCTAATTTTGCCGATAAAGATTATTTGGTTTTCCCCTCTGCAGGAATATTTCCCATCCCTGATCTTCTAGTTGGAAGCGGCCAGAACATTGATTTAGCTAGCCTTGCAGGTGTGTGAGCAAAACAAAAAGGCTAAACCCTTTTTTCATTTTTTTTCTCCGTTAATTGCAGAATTTTACATGATTAATTGGCTGACTTTGCTAATTTGTAGTGAGCTGGGAGTGGATTTCATAACGTTTTGTAGTTTCGTAGATTTGATAGTTTTTGCTTTATGTCTGTTACTTCCTGTGTCTCTTCAGAAAATTTCCACAAAAGTAATCTTGGTCTTTTGGTTAAATGTGGAGGTCATGTGACCCATATTGTACGACCCATATCAAGTAAATTTTTTACTTTTTGATTTTACTATATGTCCAGCATCTGTTGGTTGGGGCTCGACACTGTTCCAACTGTGAAATTTATGCTGATAAAATTACTCAGGAAATCTGGTATAAATTTGTCAATTTCTACTGAAGAATTAATTACATTGATCTCTAAGTTTTATTAAATGTCATAAGTTCTGGTACTCATGGAACTGAATTTACAAAGTATCTTTGCATATTTCTCTGCATATTTCAATAGAAACCTTGTTGGAGGTTCTGACTTCTTGCCAAAGGCAAAATAAATCCATTCCATGGTGATGGCTTGTGTGTGTGCGTGTGTGTATTCTGACCGAGGACTTGAACAAAAGAATTTCAGGTCCTCGGTTGTGATTTCTAAAGAATCACCACGTCCTCGGAAGAATTCTATTGTATGGGGTATTGTTAAGGTTAGGGTAAGTGGATTTGAACAATGGAAAATACAATGGGGTCCTCAGTCTGAATGTAATACAAACATGTGTGTGTGTGTTTGTGTGTATATGACACCTGCTTGTAAACTCAGTACCTGAACATTTTTATGGTGGATTGACTTCTTGAAGTATTATTAAGTATTTGCAAGAACCCTATCCTTTTCTGTGATGGTCAAAGGTCATTTGAGGTTAACAGAAGTCATAAGTCTGAAAACCTTGTAAACACAATTAATTAAAAAAGTATGTTTGGTTGAAGTTGATTGTTTATGTGTCGGTCCTTCTTGTTGAGTAACAGAACACTATCGAAATTGGTAGAGTAAAATGTTTTACTTTTTACACCTGCTAAATCTTTCCAAAGAAATGCAGTTAAAGTTAGCTTGTTTCTCATCAAGATATTAATATGCAGATATGATTGCCAGTTGACACCCACCATGCATACAAACAATTTTGATGTGGTTCAGTTTGCAGTTTCAACCCTACTTTATAATACCCAGAAGCCCTTGCTCCTTTTTGAGCTCATTTTAAAGGCATTGAAGACTCGCCCCAAACCGTGTGCCGCCCTCTGAAAAAAGTTAACTTTCCGTTGCTTGCAAGTGAAGTTTTCTTCTTGTCGCTACAAAATGCAGACAGTAATGAAACGTGATACCGTGTTATCTTTTATTTGGACCTGAGTTCAGGGATTTTCTTGCTGTGATGTCCGTCGCTGCTATGTACACTGTGTCGTGGGTATTGACAGTAGCTGCATGTATTGACTCATTTGACTGTACACTAGTGTCTAATTACCGACGGTAGCAAGCTGTGTGTGTATTTTCTGGGATTGATGGTGGTGTCTAACACTTCTGTTACACCTCATTCGAAACTAGGTCAGATTACCGGCATCAAACGTTTCTTTGTGCGCTAGTCTTCACTCCCTTTAATAGTGCTATTAAAACACAAATTTAACTTATTACACACATGACAAGCCTCTCAGAGAATGAATGTTTTAAACCAAGTATCATGTTGAGTAGATGAGAAATTTTTTCATGTAGGGAAGGGAAAGTTGTAAATCTAACTTGATAAAATTGAATGCATTTATTAAGCAGGATTCTAATTAGCAACTAGAAACATTTGTAAGATGGGGGGGGGGGAGAAGGTGGGGGATGGGCCAGTCTTAACACAGAAGTCCTGACACAGCACTAAACAGATAAAGTGTTCCAGACATATATACATGCATTGCTTTATATGCAAGGGCCCTCCTTCCTCCCGTATCTTGGGTTTAGATCTGAACTGCAAGTTGCAGTTTTGGTTGTGTTATGTTTAATATGTTTCTCCCCAACACAAAATAATACCTCAGAAGAATTCAGTGTTTGCATTTTGTGTAGTAATTTGCCCATTTTTCATAGCATTTTGCTATGCAGTACAAGAATATTATTTCCATTCCCAGAACACAGTTTTAGTGTCATGATTTGTTTCGTAAATTAAGAAACATCTGTATCAAACAAAGAAACTGCTTCAATTTGTCAAAATAAGATATTCTACCGGCCTTACCACTTCCTCGGTAGTTGTTCAATTTGTAGTTTGTTGAAACCAATTTGGGACTAATGATGCGTTTGCTAACATTTATCTATACTAATTACCTACTGTTTGCATGTTTCCTCTTCCTTTCGAGGGGGTGGTGAGGGGGTGGGGGTAACAGCAGGGATAATTCAGTGCTCAGATTTTGTGTAGCAGTTTTGAAGGATCTGAAATATGTCTATCCCAATTTTTTTTTTTTTTTTTTTTTAAATTCCCCCAAAAGTGTGCTATCCATTTTTGCACTTGTATAGTAGTTTTTTGCAAAGCAGTTTTTGCGATGCGAAACCGGAAAAGTTATTCCCTGGGGAGGTCTGACCAGGTAAGGAACATTTACCCTCATCACAGTGGCACACAACAGTTTAATGAGATTAACCACATTCCACTTTATAATCTCATTAAAAAAATGAAAATCTGATATAAATTTATCTCACGGCCACAGAAGAGAAACAGTACAAAAACAATAGTCACTTACAGTTTGCTGCTATCACTTTCTTGCATTTGAAAACCTGTAATTTTGCATTCACATATAGTCTAGAATAAGTTGGTGTGTAACGGTGGGAGAGAGACTATGGAAAAGTGGGACAAAAGTCGCCGTCAATTGGAAATCCTTAACGACTTCATGTTCTATTTAGCATCGCAAAATGGGATTTTTTTCTTGACAATGGTACATTTGGTTCACTGTTCTAATCCCTACTGCCTTTCCCTCCCTTCTCCCTCCTACTGGTCTTTGATCATATTATCTATCTTTAATAGTATGATAACAATGTTTGCAAAATATCCATTACCTGTCCATGACACCTGGAAACGATAGAAGTAAAAAATGACTTTGTGAAAACTGCAAAGTTGAGATGATAAGTTTAGCAGTGCTTCATGTTGAAGGTTAACAGTCTTGGTCTGAGGCCAAGGCTCCCTCACACAACTTTAAAACTTAACCCCTGGTCATTGGTAACTTGTCACAAATTCCAACCATCCCTCCTGGGGCACTATAGCATACCACATCTACTTGGCTCCTGGGGAGGGGGGGGACTATGCATTAGGGTGCAGCCACAAACAGGCGCACGCAACTATATTTACAAGTTACCTTGCAAGTCCCCATTTTATACACCTGGGTGAAAAGAGAGGCAATGGAGATATAGTGCCTTGCCCAAGGACACAACATAATGATCTGGCCAGGACTCGAACCTGCAAACCTTAGATCAAAAGTCCACTGCCTTAACCACCGCAACTCTCTCCCATGCTTACAAATGTTTGTTTTAGATTTTAATGGCAATCTTGGTATCAAACTGCCTTCTCTTTCCGTATCATTTATTTTCGTTTTCAATGGATTATAAATAAGTATTACCCGTGCGGAAGCTTGACCTTTTTCGGGTGAAAAACTGTTTTACTTTTTTATTTGCAGAAAATGTTGGATCACCCATAAGCGTTTCACTTCAGTCCTCTCAAGAAGGCTCAACAGAAAAATCAGCAAAGGTGTGTGTCACATTGTAAAGTTTGCTATCAGCTAAATTTATAATGTGATAGAAAAATCATTTTCCCCTCAGCATTGTTGCTGGTTTTAAACTGTTGAGTTTGTCAAAAGTTTCTTGCAAATTTTGTACAGGAGAAGATGGAAAAAGCCAAACTGAAAGGATGCTTTAATCGCAAAGTTTGTGAACTTTCTCAGAGAACAGTATTGAAAATGACATCTTCATGATAATTGGGGCAAAAAATGGTTTTTGTTTTTCTTTACAATCGTGTAAATCATTTATTCACAGGGACGAGATCATATTTCAAAAAAACAGTTTTGTTTTTTGGTTATTGTGAAAGTGATTTAATGTAGCCGTGAATTAAGGATACTTTAACAGCTCGGCGAACATTCCAAAGTTGATTATTTGTCAGTGACTATTAACCACTAATAAGATTATAAAAAGACACTAAGAAAGGACTGTGAAGGAGATTTAGCACGACAACTTCACAGAACACTGACTCGGTTACCTTCCTGGCTTGACTAAGGTTTTATTGGAAATGTTTTTGGACAACCTTATCTCTTGACTTTGCAAACAAGTTTTGTCCTTGTAAGAACTCGTGTCCTGCGGTTTTTAATGATGTCGTTTCAAAGTTGCACTGGGGAACGTCGTTCCAAACCTAATCTTTTTGGATTACCTTTCAGCAGAATGAAGAAAAGGACCATCTTGAGAAGGTGCAGGAAGAGTTCATGGAAGCTCAGGTGATAATACATCTATTCTTGCTGGGTGTGCCTTTTGTTACACTCTTCTTGAAATTTGAGTTTGAAAATTATTTTTTAATATTTATAAATGCTTATTCTGAGGACACTTTTGGTGTTGTACACTGCCCCAAGTCATGGACAGTCTGGCGTTGTGTATGCGTGCTCAGGACTACCACCGATCAAGATTTTTTGCCGGTTTCAAGTGGCGTAGACTTCAGTCTGTTGCGGTCTCCTGGCAGTCGGCAGTGTGAGAGGGTTCACTTGCTAAAACCGTTTTAAACCATGTAACCGATCACAGGGTACTAAATTTGCATGCGCTCAAACAAGCTCAAATTTGTTTACAGCAAACAGTTGTTGTGTTTGCTGATCGGTCGATCAGTGTTTTGGGGGGTGGGGTGAGTGGGGGGAAGTTGTAAGACGGTGAGTCTTCAGGAAACGTAGGTCACAACGTTGAGTCACAAAGTTGGTCACAACTAGGTCACAAAGTAGGTCACAACTAGGTCACAAAGTTGGTCACAACTAGGTCACAAAGTTGGTCACAAAGTTGAGACGGTTTGTGATCCGGCTTGAGCATGCCATTATTGAACCCACTATGCCATGCTGGGCATGAACAAACATTCCAAACAAGAATGTGAGCAATATCAGATTTTGCGAGATACAGATTTAATCGAAATATTTGTAGATTATTGGTAGGTTTAAGCAGGTTCAGTGGTCATTGCACTATTATGATATTTAGTCTTCACCGGAAACACCTCATTACAAAAGAGGCTCCACATCAGAGCACTGTCGTTGACGTTTTGCTTTTGGTTTTTTTCTCTTTGAAAAATATTAAACCAGTTGCGGTACCAAAGAGAAATTGAAAGATTGGAAAAGGACAACAAGAGACTGAAGAAGTCTCTCCTCTTACGAGGAGACAAGAACGCAGTCAGGAAAGAGAAGGTGAGATTACTGTAAACGAAACCTGATATCTGGATTGATTTCTTTGAAGTTTCTTCTTGCTTTTGGCATCTTTCTGTTTTCTGTGGGGGTTGGGGGTTGGGGGGGGGGGGCGGGGGCAGTTGGGTGGTGGGGCCGGACTTTTTTTTGGAATTTGCTTTTTTGGCAATTCCTTGTTTTCCTTTCATTTTTCTTTTTTTTTTGTACCGGATTCCTTCTTTTTTAATTTTTTTTTTTTTCTTTTTTTTTTTTTTTACTGCTATTAGAAATCACTTATCGACATGTACTCTGAAGTCCTGGATACGATGTCTGATTTTGATGATAACTACCAAATGCAGGACCATCTACCAAGGGTAACATTAACATTCCTTATTTAAAGTACCTGGTTGTGGTAGACACAGAAGTTTCTCGCAATCAATCAAACATTTGAACACGATGTGTCTTAGGTTCGTTACTGTTGAGAGATATATGCAGTTCATTAGACACACCACTTTTTGTTAATTGCGAGGATTATAAACTAAGTGTGGCCGATTTTTGCATGTAGGACTTTGGGGTTGAAATCGTATTTATCAGGATTATTGAACCTTGTGATTAAAAGAAAACACTGCACAGACTCAGACATTGCAAAATTTATTTTGAGAGAATCATTTGATGTTTAAAGTGGAATATAGTAAGTAGCTACTTTAAAACCTAAATTTGCTCATTAGAATTATGGCTGAAGCTGTTAATTGGCATTAATTAGAGAGAGGCTAAATTTATCAGATAATTACTCTTGTTGGTATTTATGGTACAGGCTCCTGGTTTATAGGTATTGTTGGTTTCTTGCAAATATTTGGAAGTAAGCTCCATCATGTTACTTTCATTACATAATGTGGGTTATTTTTGTAGAGGTAAGAGACTCGCCATGTCTAAACAATCTTGTTTATCTCAATAAATACTTGTAATAAATACTCAGTCGCATGGTATACATATATAATATGCTGATGTGTTTAGAAGTACAGATTTTCGCTTCCCTGATTCCGTCAGGTTGTCGTGGTTGGAGATCAGAGTGCCGGGAAAACGAGTGTCTTAGAAATGATTGCTCAAGCCAGGATCTTTCCAA
>KN892847.1:0-39102 GCA_000934455.1 Apostichopus parvimensis | reverse complement strand
GAAGTATTTCGTAGCATTAAGACAAATTGAAAGATTTTTATTTACCTTTTGGAGTGACATGCACCCAGCCACCTTTAACCAGCAATATTTGTGAAAACACAAGGTGATGCATCCAGCCGGGTCCTGTATTTTTAAATGGAGTTTCTCCTGAACAGCAGCAGATATTAATGTGTTTCTGTTTTGTTTTTTTATTTGTGTCTTCAGCTGAAAGCTCTTCGAAAAGAAATAGAGATGAGAATGAAGAGCAGTGTACAAGAAGGAAAAACAATAAGTCCAGAGGTAAATATTTATAGATATTTGTAAGATTTGAAAAGCTCAAGAAGCTGTACCCCAATAAACAATGTTCTTAAAATCATTGTGTAAAATTTGTCCTTCTTCGTTGTCAAACTTAGCGACTGTTTACTGTTTGTAATTGTGAAAATGAAAACATTGAACGTATTCAATCTGTTCCTAGAGACATATTCACTTATCTGTTTCTAATACTTTGTGGAATGACTTCACGACGTTGGTCTTGCAGCTCAAAACTTGACAGCTTTGGCAAATACCATCATGTAAAACAACCCATTCTGTTACAGCGTCTGAGCCGTGATTGCATTTATATCGATCATTATTGAAACATTTTTTACTAGCTTAAGTCTGTACCAAAAATTGCAAACATTAACAAAATATTATTTTTCCTTTTCACCTTTTCTCCTTTCCTCCACCGCCCCTTTTCTTTTTTTTCTCCTTTTTTTTCTATCTATTTTTAGGTAATTTCGTTGTCAGTCAGAGGACCGGGAATTCAAAGGATGGTACTTGTAGATCTGCCAGGAATGATCAACGTAAGATTTTGTTTTTTTTATCATCGATGTTTGGTCTCTTCTACCTGCATAGGATACACATACACATGTATGCTAAATGCAGGGAACCTACACATGTAGGAGATTGTATATGTATGTGTGTGTATGTATAAGTCCATGGAGTAAGATTTTATTGTTTATCATCGACGTTGGTTGCTCATTACCTGCCTAGGATACACATACACATGTATGCTAAATGCAGGGAACCTACACCTGCAGAAGATTGTATATGAATATGTGTGTATGTATAAGTCCATGGAGTAAGATTTTATTGTTTATTATCAATGTTTGGTCGCTCATTACCTGCAAAGGATACACATACACATGCTAAATGCAGGGAACCTACACCTGCAGGAAATTGTATATGTATGTGTGTGTATGTATATGTATAAGTCCATGGAGTAAGATTTTATTGTTTATCATCGACATTGTTCGTTCATTACCTGCATAGGATACACATGCTAAATGCAGGGAACCTACACCTGCAAGAGATTGTATGTGTGTATGTATTAGTCCATGGAGTATAAAACGCTTATGATATTATAAGGGTAGATAGGGAAGACAATTCTCATATTTGACTTGTGGACGCCTCATAATGAGTTGTAGAACCAACTGATTTAGGTCAAGTTACAAGGGTTTATTTGAGGGATAGGCAATGGTCGACATTAAAAAAAAAGAAAAGTAAAACTTCATTTATTTATTTGTTTCTTAAAACATGCATTTAAACGTTTACAAATAACAAATAACATGAAATAGTAGTGGATAATACATGAAGTGAAGGAAGCGGAACAAAAAACCCTTGCGGGCTTGACGGGGTGCTTCGCTCCCTAAAATATGGAGAAAGAGACCAATCAAAGTACAACAAAGCAAAATACACAATTTCATACAACTTTCAGAGCATCATTTCAAGAAAGTCAGCAGGTCAAAACTGCCACAAAGTTAAATTTTAATCCGATGCATTTGCATTCATTGCTGTGATTCCTTTAACATGTTGTTTTCCCCCAAAAAAATTTACTTTTTTGATATTCCTTTCAAAATTATTATTATTATTTTTTTTTAAATCTTGTCTTAGACTGTGACCACTGGGATGGCTGCTGATACTAAGAGTGCCATACAAGAACTGAGTAAACGATACATGAATAACCCTAACGCAATTATACTATGCATACAAGGTAAGGAGGAGTTGAACTTGGGTTATGTATATAGTCCAATCACTGGGAAAAAAAAAAGCATTTCATGAAAGCTTGTTTAAAGGTCTTTCCTTCAAGTCGGGCTAGGTCACCTGCACCCATTTTCCCAGACCCTCCCTACTCCTTAGTCCTCCCACCAGGCATGAGCTTTTTCTGCGAATTCGCGGAATATCTGGGAATTCTTTTCTACCTCAGGGACAAAAACTGCTATCCTAACACACTGTAGCATACGCAAACTGGAGCCTATACCGCAATTTTTGCAAAATTCCGTGATTTTGTTTTTACCCCAGGCTCATCCCTGTCCCACCCCCTCCAGTAATGTAAATAACAGAACAGTGAACAATCATATAAATAGAATAAAACCAAAACTGATGTTAAGAAATGTGTCCAACTTTCTACAATCTTTGGGAACAAAATCGAGTACTCCATTTTACCTTTGTCCAACTCATGCTACAGATGGCGCTGTTGATGCCGAGAGGAGTATCGTAACCGATCTTGTGAGCAGTATAGACCCATCCGGAAAGCGGACCATATTCGTCTTGACAAAAGTCGACCTAGCAGAAAAGGGCTCGGCTAGTCCTAGTAGGGTGAGAGATTAATTTGGTTCTCATGATAGCCTGTGAGTTTTGTGAGGCATTTCCTTGACGAACGATAGTCATTTTGCATTGTTTTATTTTTGAACAACCTCCCACCTGTTGAGCAATTTCTTTTCAGTTTTGCGCATGAAAGATAGATGTGTTGGATCAATGTGACTCTCTCGATAGTGTGACATGTTTATCCCTCATAATTATCCCTTCATAAAAGTGGCCGCAAACTGCATATATCTTGGAGGGAATGCTGTTGTGTACAGTATGAAATTTACTTAAATTTCTAATTTTACTCGTTAACACTTTGATGGAATGTTTATGAATGTTTCTTGTTTCATCTTTTGCAGATAAGACAAATCCTAGAGGGAAGACTGTTTCCGATGAAAGCTTTAGGCTACTTTGCTGTCGTAACTGGCAAAGGTACACAGCCTCACACCTTTTTATTTTGTCTTCAATAGTTAAAATAAAATAAAACTGTTAGCAAACTGCTAATCCACTAGAGAGCCTGTGTAAGAGAATGTGTAAAAGTAAGTTGGCCTGACGTTTTGATCCTAGCAGGATCTTCTTCAAAGGCTAAATGACAAGTAACAGTAACAGAAGGGACAAAAACATGCACAGAATACAGACAGGTCAATAGTTGTCAGTTATGTTGGACAAACTTTAGTTGCATAGGTGATGTAAAACTGAAGAAGAGCAAAAAATGAGGGATTATTACTTAAACGAGGTGATATTCTTTCGCAAACAGATTGAAATAAACAACAAATACATCAGAGTTTGGAAGGCCAGAAAAAGAAACAAAAACATTGGAGAATGTTTCCTTTGACTTGTTTATATATATATATTTATTTTTCTTGTCAGGGTGTTGATGACAATTTTCCCATTCAAATATAGAAAACTGTGCACTGTGGTGGGACAGAGCTTGTTCAATAAGTGGAAGTTTTAATAGAGCTGTCATAGGTTTGTGGTTTTGAATTTGGTTTTAGTTTGTCATAATTTATTTATTTTCTAATTGTTAATAGGAAACTCAGACGACAGTATATCTACCATTCGTATGTACGAAGAACAATTCTTTAGAAACTCACAACTCTTCAAGTAAGTTTTCGTTTTCTTTTTTGCTCTCTTTTGGGATTTATTCGAATTGGGATCTTGGATTCTCTGTTCTTTTTTCCCGGTCAACATTGCTTTCATGTACAACTAAAGTATTATTCACAAACCTTCTTATCAAAATAACTTCAACTTGGATGCAATATACTTTGTATGTGGTTCCACCTTATACAGTACAAGATGTTTTGTCTGTAGTTACATTTTAATGTTCTCATGTGAAATTTGGCAAGGAATCACTAACCGGCGATTGGCTGAAGCAATATATATTTACGCCACCGGAATATTCATATTGGTGTGCAAAGTGTTGAGGTTCTGCAACACTGCTTTAGTTTCCACAATGAAATGCTGACACCTGCTATAAGGCAGTGTCAGGGTTAATTAAACACAGAAGTTTAACAGTTTTTTTTTTCACATATTTTATTTTTTTCATATGTTTTGTAGATCAGGAACCTTTAAACCAAACCAGATGAACACTCAGAACCTGAGTTTTGCCGTGTCAGACTGCTTCTGGAAGATGGTGAGAGAATCCGTGGAGCAACAGGCAGATATTTACAGAGGTAAGAATTGAACTGAAAATAAAGGGAAGAGAACAAAGCAGTCCTTGTCTTATCTGAACAACAACTGTTGAACTATAGAATTTTATTGATTTTAGATTTCAACAACAAACTTGAAGTTCACTATTATTATCTTGGTATGTTAAGTGGAAATGTGGTTTACATTTCTTTTCCTGTTCTCTGCTGCATTTTGTGACATTTTGATGAAGGAATTGTTTGCCATCTTATTCATGAGCATGGCCATGCAGATGTTGAAGCAGGCATTTGAGTTGATTTGAATAAAATTTTAAATACTTAAAATCCCATAGCAATGCAACTCAGTTTGAGCTGAATAAAATTGTGGACGGTACAAGTATATATAGGTCACATTTGTGTAATGAACATGCTGATATGGGCGGTCGCAGTGATTTTACGGTATATCGTTTGCGCCATAAGGGCAACAGAAAATAAAATTTCTTTCTTTCGATTGCGACAGCTTTTCTCAATTTAACCCACCTGGTCAGAGTGCATTTAGAATAAGAAATATTGAATCTGCTTCCGAAGTTTGTTTTCCGAAATTCATCAGCAAACACGTATTGAGACTTTAATATACATTTATACATATACTTGTAGTACTTCAATTTGTTAAGAACACTTTTTTCTCTCCCTGCGTTTGTTTTTCTCTCTATTAATTGCTGTTTTTCATATATTGCTACACAGCTAGTAGATTTAACCTGGAAACGGAATGGAAGAACAATTTCTCACGTATACGTGAGTTGGACAGGGTAAGTGAATACCTGGGAAATGTCAGTTTACATAGGAGCAGTTTCCAAGAACGAAATGAGCATAAATTCTCCGAATGCAGTTTCATTATCGTAAGCTTTCGGAAGGTGGCTACTACTCAAGCCTCAGACTTAAGAATTGAGGGAATCAGAATTACAATAAGTCAACCTTTCAACAGATTTGTTTTCTATTCAGTGGTTGTATGTATTACTCTTACTTTTGTCTTTTCACCAAGGTTTCAGACTTCCCTGAAATTATGTTTTTGGTTTTCTTTTGTCAAAAAGGAAGGAAGAAATGCAAGACTGAATTCAGTTCCCACTTAATTCTTTTGTTTTCCATTTCATGCAAACTTTTCTTTGAGAGAGAAATGCTTGTTTTTTCTTTTGTGTACTTGGTTGTGCAGTACGCACTGATGGCTAAGCTAACTCACTCGTACTGAATGTGAATTTGTTTTCCTTTTTTTTTTCTTTTCCAACCAGGATGAACTATTTGAACGAGCCAAGGGTGAAATTTTAGATGAGGTTCTATGTCTTAGTGAAATAACCGCTAAACATTGGTAAGTGCCAACGATCGGAAGATAAGCAAAGATACAAACTAATTTGGAACCGTAAGTAGGTTATGTTCGCAGGTATTTTTTGTATTTTACAGTCGTACTCATTAATATGTTTCCATTTGAAATGAGTCTTCTTCTCTCGGTCTGCTACACAGGAGCATTCTCTTTCCTGGCATGTCATTGGCCAATTTCAAACAAGAATCAGCCAATAAGCTCTACCCACAGGGTTGATATAGAGTCATCGACTTACCTGTCTACCCACAGCTTTAGCACTTACTTCCCACCATGTTTGAAACTGTGCGAACATCTTCCTTTGTATGCTATTGGTCAATTTCAGTTTCCCCACCCTTCTACCACATCGCACAAGGAAAACCACATTGTGCGTGGTAGAGTAGTCCCGAGTTTGTGAGCGAATTGTGGAGTCAGTGTTAACCTATTTTATTTCAATACTAACAAGTAAAGACCAATCTATTAGTGACCAATTATCTTTGACAAGTTAACATTACCATATCTATGTTATCATGAAATGGCTACAGACTTATGGAATTATATATTTTTAAAGCCTTACTCTACCTGAGGAGGAAGATGAGATATCTTCGAAAACGTTCAAACAAACATGACGCTTGTAAATATTATTGTTTTGTGTTGCTCATTTATTTGGTTCTGTAAATGTAAAACTCTTCCTAAACTTTAACATTACCAAAGTCGGTGCTGCAAATGGTTAAATGTGGGTGAATAAGACATCAGAGAACTGTTATAAGTTATAACAATGCTTTCTTGGTAGTTTATTTTCCATGTTAGAATCGGTGCTTTATGTAGTGATTTGTTGTGACTGGTTAATTGTAAACCCTGAACACTGAATGAACACATTTTGGACTTGAAAAGAAATGTTTCAGAGAGTCTCTAGGTCAGGGGTGGGCAACCTTTTTGAATGAATGGGCCAGATATAAGGGGTGAAAAATTGACTGGACCGCACCTAACCAACGACTTGCTGTTGATTTCAAACCTTATAAGCAATAGGTGTGTGTACTTAATCTTCTTCTTCTTCTAACATAATGTCAATACAGTACAGTTGATAATTAATGGGGATAATAGGCCTACCTAACAGCATCATTAGTGCCGATAAATTCTAAGCAGCTAGCTCTTTTTTGTGATGATGTAAAATAGATTGATTTTTTCTTTATCTTGAGACATCTCACGGGCCGCAAAAAAATCACTGGCGGGCCGCATGTGGCCCGCGGGCCGTAGGTTGCCCACCCTGCTCTTGGTAAATGTTGTTTACGACTGTAAGGGGAAGCCGGACCACTGCGTCAAAAATATGATACTGAAGGGGACTGCAACATCCTGCAGCCAGCCTGCATCGGATCCTGCAGGCAGGCTACATCTGATGTAACTGTTTGTGTTGTGCAGTTATCACACAACACAACACAAGCACTGCTGGTCGACGGAGATAATCTCTATTGTTGGATGCTGATTCATCTATGCTGCCATTGCTTTTCTTTTTGAAACAGTGCCGAATTGGAATTTTAAGATTTTAAGCTTTAGGTTTTGAAGCTTTACTGTTTTTAATAATAGTGATAATAGAGAAGTAAATTAATATACTTGGAGGAGTAATAAAAAGCTGGTAATAGAAAAGACTCGTTTTCCTTTCTTTTCTTTTTCTTTCACTTTTATTAGCATTTTTTTTCTCAAATCCTGAATAAATCAGGGAACAATTTACATTCAACATTATGTGTTGCATTTTTGCAGTTTATAATTTGTTTCCCCCTTGTGACCATAAAATACTGAGCATGATATGGTTCCTTGTACAAACAATTGCTATAAATCTGTACATTAATGTAACAACTTCACCATTCTAAATAGTGCTTTGCATTGCTGCAAACCCCCTAAATTATTTCTTTGAAATTTATGAGACAATTTGAGATCATTCTGTTTCTTACTTCATCTTTTTTTTTGTGTTTGTAAATTTTGGAATAACGTTTTCTTTTCAGGGAAGAGGTTATAAATAACGTTTTCTGGGATAGAGTTGCTGGCTACGTTTTTGAGGGTATCTACATACCATCTGCCCAATCCAATGATTCAGGGTAGGTATTACAAAGAGTATGGATGTTAAAAGTCCTTGAGTTATGCCCAAATGCCTTCTCACATTACTTTACAACAGTTGACTAGGTGTCCATAATTCAAAGAATCAACATCGTTCAAGTGAAGAGTGACTTTTCACAGGGTGCAGCCACAAACAGGCGGAAGCAGCTATATTTCAGAGATGCCACATTTTTTTCTTTCTTTTACCAAGCAATTCTCGTTTCAACACAATGAGGTTCATATGCTATGGATAATTCTTTCATATAGGTCTCCATTGATCACTGCAAAGAACGACTGGAATTGAGTTTAAACATTTGCCAAACTTCGCAAAACTTCACACCAACCACTGAACCAATCATATCAGTGCAGACGACAGCAGTTTTAACCTGTGCCCGTACTTAATTACGTTCGTGCGTTGCATATCAGTCACATGTCGCAGTATATTGGAGTCTTGGACGCACTGCATAAATCAAACTGCCTAAACTTCGAGAACAGTCTTTGTTGATATAATAAAATAGTGAAGCAATATTTTCAATGGAGTTGGCCGTAGTAAAGAGTAAACATCGATTTAACTCCACACTCAGTCTCAACAGTGAATGTACCAGGTGTAGCCTAGTCCAAGTTTCTAACACTACTGAAGTTTGCCCTAGCCTATAGCACTGCCAATGCTTGTTGATGTGGGTAAGCCTAACGTTAGGCTTGATGTTATTATTAACAGGTTAGGATGCTGAGATTATCGTAGCCCCATAGAAGTGGCATGTAGACATATAAGTGTAAGTGTAAACATTGTCAAAGGTTGGCTTTTTTTTAATATGTGTTACACAGGTATTAATTTTAATGAAGACTAGGCTACCAACCGTATAATTTTATTAATTAGGCCTAGCCTATAACAGGGAATAAGATGATCAAAACATGTTATGCTAGGGTAGCTTGTCACTTGTGTCTACTTACTATTACTAAGTGAGTTGAAGTGTATACTGTAAGGACCTAAGGAATGTTGCTTGTGTTTTCTTTAAGGTGGCATACTAAATGCCAAGTAATAATCAGTAGGAGGCCTACTTATTTTACGACACTTAAGCGACCACAAATGTGGGAGAAACCTGCAAGGGTTTATGGATTACAACTTACACGTCCGGTGGCTTCCAATTCTACATTTTAACTCAAATTTGGAATCATTTTCCAAGTACTGGCCATCTCTCCTAGAACAGGCTAAGTCAGACTCAGCCGTGGATAGTTTCAGATTTTTTGCAGCTGCCAGTGCTAGTGGCATCTCTGATGTTTGCCCGGCACCTGGGTGAAGAGAGGCAATGAAATATGCCATATCCAAGAACAAAATGTAATGATCTGGTCTGGCATTCACCATTTGACCACAAGGCTCTGCTAAACTACTGTCACAGCAAATTATTTAAGGATCCTTTGTGGCTTTTCCTGGGAAGACCATTTACTACGTTTTGTTTCTTTGAACAGCAAATTTGGTTGTCTGAAAAACTATAACAAAAGTAACATGGGTCATTCCGTGTCAAATCACGGATAGCTGTTGCTGCACCCTCTCCAAAAATTCCCAAATTTTTTGTATGATTGGAACACCATGAAAAAAGCATATTCTGAAAATTTCAGTTGCATTGCTTCACAATTGGCTAATTTATCACACTTTGAAATTCCGCAATTTGTCGCCACCGTGGCATTTTGGCATTTTCTTGACTTTTGAGGTCTCATTTCTCAGCAATTAAGCATCCTACTACCTTTCTATTACAGATGCTTATAGAGTCTATCTCATAGAATAGGAATATAAAAAATTAGGCTACAAAAATATTGTCTTGTGGAGTTCAAGAGGTCAACTTAAATGTGTCAAAATATTTGATTTTTGTACTTTTCACAGAGTTCAGGGTTCTAGCTTTTCTCACTATTAATTTATGAAGTTGTTAAGTTGGTCCAATGTACAAAAGAGGTCGTCTTTGACAGCCAATAACTCAAAAGGCGTCATGTTGAAAAAGTCTGACAATTTTTTCTGGAAGAGATATAGTACCACCCTGTTCGTACAAAAAATTATCTCTTGAAATATTTGTCAGAATTTCCATGTATTAAGCACATTTAACTTGTGTTTCCTAAATCATGTTTTTCATTTGCAAATCTGCACAAGAGGAATTTTGAGTCAGTCCTCCAGCACATCTGCAAACAATTTCACCTGGCATGCTTAAATGCCATCTTCTGCATCATTTCTTAACTTCCAATACAGGTTTATACTTCTCATAAATTTGGTGAGTATTGATGATAAGTCCATTTATTATTTAAAACCAAATGTTTTGATATTACAGTATAGCAAAAATTAATAAAATATCCTTCTCCTTTTTGTCATTTCAGAACTTTCAATACAAGTGTAGACATCAAATTAAAGCAGTGGGCAGAACAAACACTGCCAAAGACAAGTGTAGAGGTAAGCTTTGAGGACTTTTTAAAACCGTGAGTTTCTTGCCTATTAATAAGGTTTGACTCATTTAACCTGAATTGCATGACTGTACAATAGGATTTTATTATGTTAACCTGAGACATCTGCCTGTAATGCAGGGTTTTGCTAGGTTGACATAATTAACACTACAGAACTTATATAAATGTCCAGTGAGTAAAAATGATATTTTAAGACAGGCATGAGCTTTTTCCGCGGATTTCTGTGATTTCTTTTCTACCTCCGCGATTTACACCTCTCCATTTCTGTGAATTTCTAACAACAGCGTTACTGTATGATTTTATCCCTCATTCGCATGTTTTCATTACAATTGCATTGCATATATCCAACCTGCAGAAAAAACTATTATCCTAACACACTGTAGCAAACACAAATTGGAGCCTATACCGCAAATTTTTCTCTGGATTTTCAAAGTATTCCCAACATTATTGCAATAATATTTTCTTAAGTTTTCCATAATTTTCGAATATTTTAGTATCATTAGAGTAGGGACAACTGAGGAGAAGTGTAGTGCTGTAGCTGCTGAACATTATACCACATTAAAACTGACCATTGTGTAATTTTATGAACAGTGACTTTTTAATTTTGGGTCGCCATGATTGAAAGATTCAAAAAGGGTGTGTACATTTTGAGTGTGAAAAACTTTGCTTTGAGTGTTTTAATAAATTCAAAATTCAAATGTTATCTTTAAACCTCTAATTTCTCAGAGCTTCAGTGGGATTTCGACCCCTGGACCCCAATGGGGGCTTGCCCATGGACCCCACCAGGGGCCCTATGGCAGGCCTGTTAACCCCACCCGTAACTGTGTTGCACTGCTCACTCTGACTGACGCCTTTGGGGCTAGTATAGTATCACCCACAATGTTCAGTGATTTTTTTTTACCCAAGGCTCATCCCTGTTAAAAACATGTCTTTTATTTTAGGTTGGAAGCGAAGCTCTAATGAAAGAATTTGATCGTTTGATCGAGAAGAGTAAAGCGAACAAAGACACAGATATATTGTTTGATAAACTGAAGTCAGCCGTTAAGACCAAAGGCCTGGAGAGACATAAATGGCAGACCAATGCAGTAGACAGTATAGTAAGTAGCAAAACAACTATCCTTCAGGTCACCTTATGGTCATCAGTTCCTCTGTCCCTGGTGAAACATGAATTCAGATCATTTATTCATTCCTTTGCAACTTTAACTTAATTGTCTCTTTTTTTTGACTAGAGGAAAACTTTTAGCAATGATATTTCAAATGTGTCGGCTAAGAGTTACTATCTTGTCTTATCTCTAGGTTCCACTTGTTACAAGTCCAAAATCTTTGTACTTCATCCAGTATTGTCCTTTACAGTGTATATTGTTCCTGTGTGGTCTCACTTTTATATTGGTTATATGTTTTAATAAGAGAAGCATTTAAAAAGTTTCCTCAAATATAATAATGCAGTGATAGCAAAGAATAGTGAAATTTTCCAGTTTACATTTTGCGTATGATGAATAGTGATCTCAAAAGTTTCTGGGCAACGATATAATGTCGATAAATGGGAATCGAATCCAATGTATTCAAATCATTCTCACATTAAATTTAAACACTCCAGAAAAAATTTCAAATAGACCTCCATGTATAAATAATTTGCCATCTTGTTCTGGCAAAAAGTAATTTAGCAAAATCAATAGGCTGCTATAATGTAGCTTGGAAGTTACTTAAGTAACTACAAAGTTACATCAGGCTAAAAAAATAGCTTGCAAGGTTACTTTAGTCTTCTCTGTGTTCATTGCATTGCCAGCGAGATATGACTGTCCGTTCATTTTTTCATACCTTTTATTTTAACAGAAAGTTATACAGTTGAATGCGTTAGAAGACCGATCTGTTCATGACCGCCAACAATGGGATGAAGCTATTAGTTTCATGGAAAGGACTCTTCACCAGAGGCTTAAGGAAAGTAAGTCTCAATCAACTGATAGGATTTGTTTATTACTAGAAATTTAAGTTGTACTTGGTTATTACCAGAAATTGGTTATTACCAGAAATTTAAGGTGTACTTTGTTAACAACAGGGCAAATGTTTTAACGATTTTCCGGTCATCCAAGAAGACCAAATTTCTCTTAAGACAAACAACATCAGCTTTGGAGGTTGTTTGATGGAGTGAGGAGTTATTCACACCAACTTCAGATTGCTACTATCATACAGGTGAAAATGATAAATTGGTATCACCCTCCATAACGTTAGAGTTACTGAACAAATCCAAAATAGTGGTAGCCCTATGATTCACCTGAAGAGGAGTTGTACTTGCCCAAAGCTGGTGTTCTATTCAGGAAACCTACGCGTCTCTCCTACAGTGTCCATATTAGCCATTTCTTACTATATTTGTTTTAAAAAATGTAAGACCTGGTTGTCCCTTAATTCCATAAAAATTCGTCCTGAACAATGTAAGACTTTTTCATCATCATATTAATTATTTGTAACAATTTTTCATTTTGATCACAATGTTAGTTTATATTTAATTAACATTATTATGATTATGATTATTATTATTCATATTATTATTGTTTTTCATAGCTGAAGCTAAAATCAATGAGCTGAATGGGCCTGGCACCACAGAGAGGTGGATGCACTGGAAGTCGCTAACCCCTGAACAGGTACGTATCTTGGATTAAATATGTCGCCCTCTCGGCTACTTTGCCGTAGAATCACTTTGAATGTGTGCGTAAAAAAATTTCCATACAATCATTGCATTTGAATGACCTGATTGGGGTATCATCTTACATATAAACGACCTCCAGTGGCAGCAGCATTTGAATGAGTAATCGCTAATCTCAGCTACTCCAAGGTAGTTGTTTATTCCTTTCTTGTTGCATGTACAACCAAAACAAAATATACCACAAATTCCTTGTCCTTCCCAGGTTAACAGACGACAGACACAGGAGGAGCTAGAAAAATTACTGCAGTCTGAAGCGGTGAGTAGAATTTTTTTTTTCAGTTCATAAGCAACATTCAGTAAATTACAACTTTATAATGCAAAACTCTGCATTTATCCACTTTGCTCATCTATTGCTTGGAACTAATGATCCCAGTAATGACAAAAGCTAATCAACAAAATGAGATGGTCTTCCATGTCTTGCTGGGTTTATTATTCAAGAACCATCTTTCTCAGGTTCAGATTACCTCTGAAAGGTTTTTTACTGGTGTCCTAAGAAGTTTCAAGCGGTGGTCTGAAAACTAACTAGCAGTATTAAATGGAAAAATATTTTTTGTGAATCCACAGTGACGAATACCCTTTACGAGAAGATTATTCGCATATGTTGTGTTAATTATGGGTATAACTGTCTTAGATCTAAATATTACAATGATTTTTAATGAAGTTTGTCAGACAGGCAGTAGTTTTCATGTGTGACAACAAAAGCCTCTTTCTTATTTTTCTTGTTGTTATTTATTTATGTTTATAGTTAATTAGTTATTTATTTATTTGTTTATTTATTGTATCAGAAACACCAGCCACAGTTGTCTGCGGATGAGATCACCACCGTGAAGAAAAATCTGCAGACCAAAGGAGTAGACGTTGAAAATTACTTTGTAAGGATGCTTTAATTAGCAAAAACTCATACTGTTGAAAGTGAAATCAATCATTAGCATCTTCCCTGTTAATCTTAATTAAAAACAAACAAATGGACATCACTTCACCACAGATTCCTTCACAAACCAACAAATCATTGGCTATTTCAGTGTTAGCAAATGCAACCTAAAACATTACCATTACAGCAGATTTGGAAACAAGCAGTGTGTATTTTCAGAATTTTATATTAATTTATAACTTATATAGTATATATATGCTTCTGATGCTGAAATAACTTTTTTCTGTTGATCAAGTCTATAAAAACTTGTTACTTGCTTAGGATCATTTTGGTATCTTTCTCAAGCTTTCCCCTACGAATTATTTGATACTTGTTGGTAATTAGTCTTAACCTTGTTTATATATAAACCCTACATAAATATATATATTATTGGTATTAGTAGTAGGATGACCTCGAATGGAAATTTGGTTGTACGAAACAAACTGTTTCTCGTCTCGGACGATTCGAAAACTGTTATAATTTTCCCTGATTGAGTAACAATTCTTCAGTTGTAACCAAGCACATGAAGCAGCTATAAAGTCATATATCGTTAATTGTAAGTTAATTGTACATATGTGCCAGCCCAGAGAATCAGTGAAACACAATGGCTGGGTGGACCTTCATGTTCAGTAGTCAGCTGTCATTGCAGGTCATACAACTCTGTGGCCTAATATGAAGGTCACCATTGACAAAAAAATCAGCCCTTCAGTTATTTATAAACATTTTCCATCTTTGTATTCCTCACGCTGCAGATTCAGCAAACGTGGCACCCCTTGTACCGTAAACGCTTTCTTCAGTCTTCCCTGTCTCTTGCCAACGAGTGTCGCCGTGGATTCTACCATTATCAACGGGATCTAAATGATGATTCAGGAGTGAGTACAAAACTGGAAAAGAAAAAGACCAAATCCTAAAGCACTTGTTACCAAGTAAAGATGTATTCAAAGATGCAATTCCCACCCTATTAAGCCAGATGTGTCTATGGGACCCACTTTATGTGGGGAAACCTGTTGAAGGACCATTGCTAGCACAGAATTGACTTTGATGTACATAAAAGCAACTTTACTTTAGAACGGGTCGCATTTCAAACAAAAAGAAACAAGTATCCCCCTTTCTTTCTTTTTATGTGATTATTTCTTCTTCATTAATCTGTTAAACTTAATAACTGTGAAAAATGTCAACAGGCTTTGCAGTATATAACATTTTATGTGTTTTGAATGTCTCCTTGAGTTTGCTGCATCCTACTGTTAATGTGTTTTGGGCTGAACTATTTTCCCCACGTGTCCATCAGTAGTAAATGGTGTTGTTTTGTGATTGCTGTATGAAAATGACAGTCTCACCTCCAGCTGGCAGATTACAGAGAAGTTTTACATGTATACACCAATAAAACAACATGCAAGGTTGGAGTATCTTGTAACTGAGATACATGGTTACTGCTCATTACCTCCACAAATCAGAAACCTTTGAGACACTTTTGTTTTTTTTTGTTTTTTTAAGGCAGTTTTTCAAAGGAATAGGGTTGACCATGAAATTGACCCCATTCTGACAACAAGGGTGGTTATTTGTTGGGTGATAAAAGGTGGAAGGTACCCTTGCTGTGTTTTACCACTGTTCAAAGATGAAGGTCTCAAAAAGGCAATCCCTTCATCCTGACTTGTAGATGGACACTGTCTGAAAAGAAATGGACCACAGACACCCATGTCCTTACTAAATTGTAACCTAAAACTTGCTCAAATTTCTTTTGGTCGGTCAGATTCCAGTATTTATTGAGCAGACTGTTAATGCTATGTATGATCAAATGTCCATGGATATTCCTCTAATTTCATTTACCATCCCAGATTATAAAAAATGCCCTTGGAAGTGTCCCTGTTTTTCATGCATTGTCCCCGGGACATTATAAGTGTTCCCAAAACTATCTCAAATTATTTTATGGCCAGGGAAGATTTACATGTAGCCCATTCAGTCTTTACGTACATAGGAACAGGTTGAATGTGAGTTGTAACCATTTGCAACTACGAATATAAAGTTTATTCACTGAACCGCTAATTTACCTTACAATGTACAGTACAGATACTATTCCCCACCCATCCCCTACCCCACTGCTATCAACTGGGGAGGTCAACATCGGTGTATCATGACCTTAATGTATCATCCAATCCATCTTGGTAAACAAATGGTTGTGTTAGATTATGCTAATATGGTGAATACTCATACATAAACTTAATATTGTTTTGCCAGGTGGATTGCAACGATGTTGTACTCTTTTGGAGGATTCATCGCATGGTGCAGCTGACTAGTAACGTTTTAAGACAACAAATCATGAATACTGAAGGTATGGGTGTATTTTAAACATTGGTGTAGTGTGTTTTAACTCTTGTCACATGACTGAGAGAGGGGAAGTTTTCTTGTTTCTATTGCCCAGGTGGTGTTCATGCATCATTGATATTCTCATTGCAAGCATCTCTCCCAGCAACACTATCCCCAGTGCCCTGAACTAACAGTACCTCACTACCAATGTGAGTGGAGTCTCAACCTAACCAGTTGCTAATTGTTTAAAATCGCATTCTTACCAAAGAAATTTGTATTCCTTGTCAGTGAATCATTCCCCTTTCTTCCCTGTTGTCACACATTCAAATCTCATTCTAGCCAAGTATTTCTTAGTCTGTGCAAGTTGTTTATATTGTCACAGTCAATCATCTTTTCTTGATTTTCATGTAATTATAATATTACACTATGGATGGATCTTGCATCAGATTGAGTATAACAATTGAACATAGACTTTATACCATAGAATCTTAAGCCCGCCCCATACTGCCCAACTGAGTGCAAACTGCCAAAACGAAACACTTGTTTCCTGGAAAATTGTGGTTAGTTTGACAGTGTGCTTAAGGCTAGGATTGATCAAGATTTTGCCAGTTTATATAGAAATTAGGAAATGTTTGCAAATTATCAAATTTATAAACACATTTTTTTTTACGTTAAACTAGTGGGACACAGTTTTGTGTATTTCATGATAAATTACTTGAGAATTAGTAGTAGACGAATGATTGCTTTCATATACTTGATTGCTCGTCTAAAGATTGAACGTCAGAAAACTCCTGAAAACATGTTCTATCATATTCTGAAATTTTGTTTTCTTTTTGGATGAACAAATAGCTCGCAGATTGGAGAAAGAAGTGAAACAGATCATGGAGGATTTTAGTGATGATAGAGGAGTGTTGGAGGAATTACTAACAGGAAGGAGGGTTGACCTGGCAGAAGAACTGAGTAAGTTACAACCATCCTTGACTTCTTATCAGGTCTTTCTCTTCAGCATAGCCAGATATGACAAATTATAGTAAGGGATGGGACAAGCTCCATCAGGGACTGCTACTTGAGAATGATGGCTATACACATCACTATTCTAAAAATGGAAGACATTCCTTTTTTCCCTGGTTTTGCCCCCCCCCCCCTTCTTCCACAGCTCAGCCCACACCACACTTGTTTATCTTCATTGCACACTAGCCCTTCCAAATGGATCACACAGTGAGTAAAAGTGCTGTGGAATCTTCGTCGTTACAGTATCGAACCTTCGGATCACAGCGAAAGAGTTGTTTCTTTGTTTTACTTATATGTAGCGTATGAAAAGGCAGATTTTAAGCGAGAGTAAAGACAAAGTTTTGTTGTGTTAGTTCTTTCCAATATTTGTAGAAGAGGTGAAAGTTGATAGTTCCACAACCTCCCAGCTATTCCTGGATGAAAACTTAATCAGGGGGAAGGCAAAGTTTCCCCTTTTAAAATTGTCATAGTTGTATCATTACGCTAACACTTGCCGAATCGGTTACGTTTGAATGATGTAAGACGGCTTCCTGTTGAGATGCCAAGAGCATCTGCCAAGTTGTCCCACTTTAATATTCAAGAACAACTAATGTACCTATTTCCCAAAGACAGATACTATATATATTACTATAGTCTCAAAGACAGCTCAGTGTCCAGCTGTACACAGACAACCTTGCCAACTACACAGAAATTTTCATTGTTTAGCGTCGGTAAAATCAGTATGTTATTGTACGTTTCAGTACATCGCACATTTAGAAGAAGCGACCACTCTCTCTTTGTATAATATGCTAGCTATAATATAAGTCAACCTGGTCATGAAACCAGCAACGCAGACGTTTGAATGATTGCTAGATCTTAAAAGAAAGTTTAAATGAGTCTCAATTGCTAGATTTTAAAAGACAGTTTAGCTGAGCCTCAATTGGTAACACTTTTTTTCCCCTGCAAGCTACAAATGTTTTGTCATGACCAGATCAACAACAGATAAGTGACTGTAAAATTTATAAAGTAATTTCTAAAATTACTTACTAATGAGTTATATAATTTAAGATATAACAGACGAAATATGACTAAGAAGTTGTAAGTGATTTGGGTGTCATTTTCAGTGCGTACAGTAAAATAGTCGTGTTCTTATTCCAAAATGGCAAACACTTCGTCTTTGGAAGTTCCAGTGTTACAAAGCACCAAAAAGGTTGAAGTTTTCTTTTGTTATCGTTTCTGTCCCACTTTGATTGCGGATTACAATATCCGAACTCTTTGTAAATCTTTAGCTACCTATCCCAATAAACTGACCTTGGCAAGGTCTGGTTTTGTGTGGATATATAAATTCCTTCTGTTGCTACGTAGCTTTCAAGTTTTCTGGCCTTAATTCCATTTTCTCTGAATTTGTTCATTTAAAGTTTAAAAAAAATAGCCTTCAGTCTTCGCCAATTTGTGAAGACTTGCAATGTATATAAATTCCTTCTGATGCTACGTAGCTTTCAAGTTTTCTGGCCTTAATTTCATTTCATTTTCTTTGAATTTGTTCATTTAAAGTTTAAAAAAAAATAGCCTTCAGTCTTCGCCAATTTGTGAAGACTTGCAATGTTTTGGTTTGAAAATAGCTGCTTGATACGCAGTCAATTCTTTCCCCGAATACTAATCACCTTCTTGAGTTAATTCATTTAACCTTTAACTATATTAGAGGTCATACGATAGCAATGAAGTATTTAACCCCTGCTTAATTTGCCTTTTGTTTTGTGATTGGTATAAACCTTTGTACGTTTACTGCTTATTGTCCTCCTAGTCACCTGAGCGGTCATGTGTGGTGTCTCCCATTGTTCAGAGATTAGGACAAGCCTTGAAGTGGATTAGAGTATTTATCGCCAAGCATTGTTGCTTTTGTTAAAGAGTTTCCCCGCTGACCCCATTTAGATTGCCAATTTTTCTTCTCTTTTCCTTTTTTTTCTCTTTTTTCATGGTTGAATTTTCATTTATTTTACTTATTTTTTTTATTGATAAAAGACAAATAAAAGACAAAAGGAGTAATCTGTGTATAAGCACACATAGAGAATGACCTAAGCTTAAGAGAAAATAACAAAATTAATACAAAATCTCCAGGAGATTACCTTGAAATCCTACAAATCTCTGCCACTGGTGTGCATATAGTCAGCGATTGTGTGACCACATTGCTCTGGTATCGAGAAGAAGAGTCTGCGTCAACTTGCACACTCTTTTTGAATTGCCATGCACTCTTGACTTTATCCAGTAGTAACTTTATTCCGTCATAAATTCCACAAAAGCAGTTGAAAGATGAAGATCAGATGCTTTTTCATATTTTTATCAAAGATAATCAGAAAAATACAAAATACCACTATGTACACCAAAGCATTATCTTTACCCACATTTAATATCTGATTTATGTTTTTTGAGAGAGAAAGACATTTAGAAAATGACTCCGAATCCCCCAAATTGTAAGCAATGCAAAGATGATTATGACATCACAGGTTCACCTTCCTCCCATGTATCAATCAATGAATCATTGGTGGACAACATTCCCACTGTACACATACCTATGTGTCTATATACTCATGAGGTGTTAAACAGAAGGCTCCAAAACATTTTACATTCCTTACACCGATTAAAAGTTTGTTTCACCCTTGATATCAGTGTGAGCTTATTTTTCTATATCACAGATAAGGGTTGTGTGGATGCACCAAACTAGGTTGGGGGGGGGGGGGGGGGGGTAAGGGTATAAAGACTAGCTGGTTTGTACACTATGAGTCAGATATATATTCAATTTCACTGAAACCATAATTTTTTTTTTTTTTCAATGTACAGCTCAAAAGGCATATTGTGTTGGATTGTAACACTAAATAATATTGCAAGCCATGTAATAAAAAATGCATACTGGGATATCGCTCATTGTAACTAATGCGTCTATTCTTCATTAATGCAATAAAGTTTAATGTTGCATATCATATTATTTTGATGAACATTCCAAACTTTGAAGTTTGCGCCCAATGTTTTTTAAATTTCTGCTGCAGTTGTGGTGGACTATTTAAAGGTTTAACATATCATGCTGTGTTAGGTACCTCTTCTCTTCCTCAATTGTCGAGCTTGGTAACACCTGATTGCGACACAAAATGCAACACAAACTGCAGATTTATAAACCTGTGCATGCAAGCAGTCCATACTGCCATAGCTTGTAATCATATGTGAAGTGCTTATCCAATTTAGAAGTTTGAACCCATCAGAGAGATTTCAACACTGTTTGACAGTTATATCTAACTTTGGGAATGGCAAAACCACACCGTTCTATCAGAAGAGATTAACCTAACTGTTTCTTTAAATAATTATCTTTCTTTTTCTGGTTTTGGTGGTCAGGTGTTTCTGTGGGCGAGATGTGTGTATGCATTGGGGCCTATAGAAAACTAAAACACCACACACAATAATTCAGTGATATCAACTAAGGTGATCAATTGCTTTTAATTGTTCTGTAGTTGTCCTGGTTACTTGCATTTATACAAATGGCTACCTATTGTGTGTGCCCCTTGCTTGCCAGTAGAATAGTAATTTGCCTGGTTTTACCCTTTTTTTCTCCTTGATGGCCTTAAGATAACCTTTTTTTAAACTATATTACAAATTTGCCAAGGAAAGGTGACATGTTAAAACAACCTTTAGTGGTATGGTGTAGCCATTAAGTTTTTAAAATTGATAAAACCACTGGCCTTCATATATGAAGAGCAAGTCAGGTCTTTGGGGTGTGATTGGGGGGTTGAGGGGGGGGGGGGAGATAGGGAAGGCTGGGAAACCTCCAACTCTCTTTTCACAAAATGCGATAACTGTTGAGCTCCTATACTCAAAGGGTATTTGCTCAAAAACTAAAATTTGGTGCAGAAATGCAACCTGTCTTGAAGGCACTAGGTTGCAACGTCAACGTTACATACCCAAATCAGTTTGGGGGAGCATACAGTATTAAAACCTGAACCAATGTAAAAGGAATGGGGTGATGTAGAAACTAAACTGAGGTCATTTTCTTGCCATGATGTTAAAATGCTTGACATATATATGGACACAACATCATACAAACTTTGGCAAGCATTTTACAGTCTGCCTGGCAGCATTTACTCCTCATATTTAAAAGTGCTCAATGTTGAGGAATAATGTGTTTCAAAGGGTTAATAATCTTTAGATAGTAAAGTACCTTGAAAGGGTCAGTCGTTGTCGGCATGCTTAAATTTGGAGGCTATGATCAGACTGCCTTTAAACCATAATGGTATCGATCCCACACTCTACCCACAACACACTGATGAGAATCTCCAGGATTTTGGTACTGGAAGAAGGTCATTCCTTTGTTGTCTTTCTTTTTTGATTTTGAAAATTATAGTCTCTGAAACAACCAGGGTAGAGAACCTCAGACGGATTTAGCTTTGTTGATTTCGGGGAATAAAAAAAAAAGACACAATATAGTTGTTTCCTGACTGTCTGGTAGAGTTTAATCTATAAATGATCATCTATGTTGATAACTTTGTTAAAATAATTAGAACATTCTTGATGTGGAGATATCACTTCGTTTGTCGGGTCGTGGGGCATTTAGACTCTAAACAGACTAGCCGGTGTTTGTGTAGCTCCATGGTGATTCTGTTCGACAATGGTATCTCCCTTCATTCTTCAAAGCCCTTTGATCAGCAGTTTACACTTGTCAGAGCTGATTGGGTTTGCTCTCCAGTGAATGCCTTTCGTAACCAGGGTTCGCAAATCAGTTTACTCTATTGAGAAAGGAGGTATTGAACTGTTCCTTTTCCGATAATTGAGCACTGTTAATAAAAATATATTTGCATGCTTCGTCTAACCATCTGACAAAAATTGGGATTTTTGCTTTTATGTTTTCAGTGTTCAGTAGTTTAAGTGGTGTCTCATATCAGCTCCATTGAAGGAAATTTTTAAATTGAAAACAGTTGCAAGTTTAAAACGTGAAGAACTCGCCGGACCGACGTACTAAACTGAATTAAATTAAGTATCTGCAGAATATGTAGGAAAGCAAAACGTCCTAAATTCTGAAAGCGAAGTGAGAAACACCTCCTAAAACCAAATGGAGCAACATTCCCTCATTAAAGTTTGTGACAAAGAATTGGAAAAACGATAAATAGGGCTAGATATATATATTTGATGCAAATGGTGATATTCCATTTATTTCTTCAAATATGAGATTGTTTCATTGTGGACAATGGTGATCGTACTGTACGTTGATACTGAGCTTAAATGAAGAATATTAATCCCCTTGTGTTCTTAGTCTTACTTTTCCTCTCTATCTTTTGTTTAGTCTTTAAATATTCATTTACCTCATTTTTTTTTGGTTAGAAGGAAAAAATCAAAAATTCTAAATAATTACATAATTTACCCTCATTATAGTTTTTTCTCTCCCTGTCCTTGAAATGATGTTAAGTCTTATATAGTAAAAGCTATTTGGGCGGGTGTCTATACTCTCTCCATTATCTATCTCGTCCTTCAGAACTTTACACCTTAACTGCCCTGCTCACAGAAGCAAAGCAATCCTTCCTCCTCCATCCATTGTGAACTATAATCCACTTTTAAAACTGTTGGGAGGTATTACTGTCACTTTGAAGGTTTCCTCCCTATTCACTATTTAGTATCAACATCCAGGGTTAGACAGTTTACCTCTTCCCTCTCTCTATTGATGAGGCAGGTTTATATCTTCATCCAGTGGATGAAGAACTTTCCCTCCCTTCTTCTCCTCTTTGAAAGTTTGTCAGTTACTCCCAGAAGAGGCCCAATACAACCTGAGGTTCTTGTACACTACAGGTATATTTGAAGTTGGGTTGAAACTTTTGTCAATTGAATAGTTACACATAATTAGTGTAGGACACCCCTCAAACTAATAATGGTATCCCCTTCCCTCATCAGAGATATGCAGCGCCAACCATATGTATATGCAGTTCCAACCATATGAAATACTCACCATCAGAGTTATTAATCTAGTCTACAATTTGTGTGTGTGTCCCACAACTTAATATAATTGATATCCTATTGTTTACATGAAAAGAATTGTTTGACTTTTAGTCTAATTTTCAATGTTCCTGGTTCCATCTTAGTGGGTTGTAACTTCATCATGTGTTCAAGTGTACCTACAGATTGTGGCACAAAGATGTGCAGTAAAGTTGCTTGTACATTCTAGGTGGGGATGATATCAAAAGTTTTCGTATTGCTCAAGATAATAAGTAGCAGTGTCCTGTGACCAGTGAACAACCCTTTTATAAAGTCAGTGTGGTATGAGAGAGTGTCAAGGGTAAACAATGACCGAAGAAGATCAAATCTTCTCTAGATTTGGATTACACCATAGAGGGTATGGTAATTTAGCAGAACCACTATCAATGTTATTGTGATACTGTAGTTGTGCAGCAATAGAGTAGCTAAATTGATTTTCTAGTAGGTTTTATAGAAAATTTGTAAATTTTAACATCCATCATGGTATTGAAAGGAACTTTCTTGACAACGGGAATATGAAGGATGTCAACCCAGCAGGTGAAATGAGAAATGCCTCTCCAAACAATCTGCTAGTATGTTAGCAGAATGGTTATTTGATATCTGACCACTTGTGTTTTCGAATAGTTTTTCAATATTTTGGATCCTGACTCATGTAGTGAATTCAGCAATGTGAATTTTTGATGTCATTTTTACTAATTAATACTAAATTACACTGAATGTAAAATTCTCATCACCTACTTACAAAAGAGCCCCAGGTTCGCCCACTCTTCCTTGCGAAAATGTTTGTGTACTCGTACTTGCAGGTTATAGTTGTACTCGTACTAAAGGAAACTTGAAATTGACGTTCTCATTTTGGTACCCATACTCGTGGATTTGTACTTGTATTAGAGCTTGAGATCTTGTACTCACATTGTACTCATCCTCCGTACGTTGTACTCACACTGCAAGAGTGCTCGCCAGTTGCTACACATAGTTCTTCCTAACTATATCAGGATGATCGGTAAGTGATCTAGGCATTTGCAGCTTGATCAAATAAATTTTTATGATACAAACTTGCTGTTCTCACCTGAAGACTTAAAGCCATCTGATTGCATTTACAGTTTAATTTGGCTCGCCATCTGACTCTGATGCATAAACTCTGACGTTTGATCGTTATATCATATCACACTGTCTTAAAATCTGGAGAAACTCAAAAATGTCATCTTTCCAAAAACCTAACATTGCTCACATTAAGACCACCAACAGTACCACACGTATTTAGTCCTAAGTGCCTTAGCTTATTCCACTTTGCATGCTATAATTTGGACTGCAGTCATTAATTCATTAAACTGTCATTTATTGGTTGGGCCATTTTGGGGCAGAGAATAAAGGCACATTTACTGTTAAATACAGAACATTGTTTGACTTGGGAATGCCCCGATGTCATGCCTTTCAAATTCTCCTCGGCAAGTTTTGCTGCAAGGCTTAAAATTTGATCATGCGACAACAATATACGGAAAAAAGTAACATCTACCTCTCAGGCAATCAAATCTTTGAATTGTTTGGTTATTTTGTCCATTTTTGGTCTTTTTGAAGAAGCTTTGAATTTCTTTTAAAATCTCCTTTCGTTTCTATTCCTGAAATGGAGTGATGGTTATTATCTTCCAGGTAGGTTGACAAGTATCGTACCCAATTTTCCTTTCATGCTTCTCTCCTATTGAGTATAAGAGTAATCAGCTTGCAGGGATAACGTTGCTAATGGGCCTGGGTCCTATTCTCTGGGAACACTCATTTGAACTGATCCTCAATAGGGTTTACATACCCCCCAGAGTTAAATGGTAATTCTTCAAAGATGGCACCATCCCCTGGGAAGAGAAAAGGTTCAGTAGAAACGTCCTTGAAATTGCACAGGAAAAGCCACTTCACAATGTCTCAAGGATGTTAATACCCACAACTCATTAGTTTAGTTGATCGATGTAAAATTTACAAGAAATACTCCTTTTAAATTATGTCAGAAGATCAAGCTAGAGGAATTGCTAGCTCAAGCCATGCCATAGACACAACTTTAGAAGATGTTAATGTGATGCCCCAAAATTGCCGCAAGAAGTAAATAAAATATTATATTAATGTTTTGATTTCCTCAGAGGCTCAGACCAACTATTGAATCAAAGTTATTTGTAAAATTTGTATTTTTTTGTTATGCAATTCATTTCCCTGTTCATATATTTTACAACCTGTATTATTTAAAACCTACAGTGTAAAGAAAAGGTAACTAAAAAACTTGAAATTTCAGTGTGTTTTGTTTGTATGATGACTATTTATTACAGGACTTGTTATGAAGCGCTTAAACTGTTGGCCTGTATCTATACATTTTTCAGAATTTACTGGTAGTGTTTTGTAATTAGCAAACAAATACAATTTGAAATGTTATGATGATTGTTGATGAGCTGCTGTAGGTCACCCTATAAAGTTTTGCCATCTTAATGGTTGTAGTGGCGACCGGAGTGATGACGTGATTCAGGGATGGTGGGAAGGGGGGCGGGGGGTTGGAGGGGAAGATTTAGATTTAGAAGTGGGGTGACACAGAATGTAGGAACATGGGATAATTATGGAGACTGATACAATAGATCAAAACTTTTTGTACAAAAACTTCCTGAAAAAGTGGCTTCCATTGAAATAAGTTTTGATATCTGGACAAACATGTCCAGAGAATATAATATATCAAAGGGATGTTGATTAGAAAAGCAAGTAGCCTATTTGAGGTTGTGCCTATATGAGACTGCAAGTCAGCCCAGACAATGATTTGATATTTTCAATGGGAATGAATGCCAACCAGGACTGAGCCTGCAGAACAATCAACTGTTGCCATTCAGCTTTGACAAAGAGGAAAGGTGATCTTTCTTAGTCTGATCTGATTTGGTTTCTGATAAGAGAGTTTTGATTTGATTGGGGGGGGGGGGGGGGGAGTTCTATATCTCATCCTCATTGGTGGTCGATTTGTGATTGAGGTGACAGGAATCGCAAAAATCTGTTTTGCAAATGGTAAAGGAAAGAGAGTATAGATGGCATGGAGCAGTTTTTTAAGCAGAGCTGGTTTTTGTTGGGTTTGATCAATTTTCAATAAGTACTATTCATATTATAAAGTATCACAATTTCCATTAAGTTTATATGTCCTGTATAAGCTTGAACAGTCAATTTGCATTTCAAATTTGTATGCAATGGATGTAAGTTTTTCAATTTTTCTAGTTGCTATCTTTACATGTGGTAAATACTAAACATGAAATAAGGTTGTTGGTGTTGAAATGTTGATTATAGCTGAATGGAATTTCTTTTGTTACTAGCTCACTAACCTAGATACGAAGGAGTATTAACAGTTTGATAGCTTGCAACCCTTATTTTGAGTAGCATTCGGAAAGTTTCGTAAAATTGCTTCCCAAAATTATGTGAAAAGCTGTTTTAAAGGTAGGTGAGAATGGGCTGGGGAAAAGTGAGGGAAGACTATAGTATGGCAGAACATCTATTGCACCTGGCCATGGGAAGGGGTGGGGTGATAACAGCTCAGGGAAGTATGATACCGTAGTCCAGTTGTATGAACAGAGGAATTGACCATGTGGAGGAGGAGCAGGGTATAAATACAGATTGCATGGATTTATAAGCAAAGTATAGTCATCATAGATGCTGGGAAGATACTGGAGGGGAGGAGGGGAACTGTGGTAAGGTAAAGTAGAACTTAAATTAGAGAAACTAGCAAGTTATCAATTGGGAGGAGCAGGCTGGGGAGCATGTATGGGTAAGAAAAAGATTGTTGGTTAGATAAACAGACAAAGTAGTTTTTAATTGAGGAGATGACGAGAAGATGGTGACCTGCGGTAGGTAGTCCATTGTGAACAATCTATCAGTGGGGGTGGTGGAGGAAAGGAGGGTAGAGTTAAGACTATGGTTCACATGATCAAGCAATCGCTAATAGGTCAATTAATTGTGCATGGGGAGGGTAAGTTATGAATAATGGTGGTAAGAAATGGTGCCTCCTATCGGTTCTTCTCTGATGAAAGTATTTCGCTGTTTAAAACAAAAAGAAACAATCTGATTTACACCATAATTGGCATTTAAAATAAAATCATAATTGGCATTTAAATATGCAATGAACAATTAAAATGTTCAATCCATTGCAGCACTATTGTCTCGACTCCATTAAATTCCATGAAATAGTACATTATCACAAACTGCACATGGAGCTTAAATTTGCTTTGCACAGATTTTCAGCAAAGGCAAAAAAAATCCCTGTTTCTGTACCATCTAGCTGAGCCCAAGGCTATCAATACCTTGCCACTTTAATTTTTGCTTCTGTGCCTTCCTAATTGCCCCCTCTCTTTGTGAGTATACACAGGGGAGTGGCTCCTGACATTGCTGGTGCTCTCACCCAAGGACAAATAGTTCATTTTCTTTCCTTATAGGATGATTTATTTTTCTTCTCTCCTTTATAAAGTTAACTGTATTCTATTGTAGTATCAAATGTCCGTCTTTCTATATTGTTTCTTTCTTTCCCTTACTTATTTTTAAACCAGCACGCTTAAGAGTATACAGTACAATACAGCATTCTTTAATGCTGTTACTTCATCCCAGCTTGTGGAGTTAAAATCCTCCAATAGTTTAAAAGATCATGAATACTTTCAAGTGCTGGATAACAGGTGGCCAGACTTTTCCTTAGAGATATTGTCCAGAAATTCTTACTTGGGTCGAAACTTGTGGTAAATGTAGAATGGTATTAATTGAATCTCTCTCGTGGGGAAGTCTAGCTTCGGATGAGTTTGATGGGCAAATGGATATCCAGTCATACGGGAAGCCTTTTATGAACAGCGGATTGCCACTAAGTAACACAGTTTGATAGCTTGCAACCCTTATTTTGAGTAGCATTCGGAAAGTTTCGTAAAATTGCTTCCCAAAATTATGTGAAAAGCTGTTTTAAAGGTAGGTGAGAATGGGCTGGGGAAAAGTGAGGGAAGACTATAGTATGGCAGAACATCTATTGCACCTGGCCATGGGAAGGGGTGGGGTGATAACAGCTCAGGGAAGTATGATACCGTAGTCCAGTTGTATGAACAGAGGAATTGACCATGTGGAGGAGCTGGGGATAAATACAGATGTTTGGATTTTGCGCAGATTGCATGGATTTATAAGCAAAGTATAGTCATCATTAGTGTTTGCACGGGTTATCCGGATACCCGGGTACCCGCCCGACGCGATACTACCCGGTTCCTAATTTATTACCTGAATCTTATGCAAAGTGTGATTTTTAAAAAAAAAAAAATTGGCAAACTGACGGTTAGGCAGATTTCCCATTGACTTAGTGTGGTGTTAGGCTACCATGTGGTCGATGATAACAGCAATAACGAAGGTACCCGCCCGACGCGATATTACCCGGTTCCTAATTTATTACCCGAATCCTACGCAAAGTGTGATTTTTTATAAAAAATTTTTTTGCAAACTGACGGTTAGGCAGATTTCCCATTGACTTAGTGTGGTTTTAGGCTACCATGTGGTCGATGATAACAGCAATAACGAAGGTACCCGCCCGACGCAATATTACCCGGTTCCTAATTTATTACCCGAATCATACGCAAAGTGTGATTTTTTATAAAAAAAATTTTTGCAAACCGATGGTTAGGCAGATTTCCCATTGACTTAGTGTGGTGTTAGGCTACCATGTGGTCAAAGATAACAGCAATAACGAAAGTATTCCATAGATATCTTATAACTGCGTCACAATTTCAGCTAATAAACAGATGGCTAGGCTAGATACTGCATTGACTTAGTGTGGTGTTAGGCAACCATATGGTCGAACGTAACAGTAATAATGAAAGTATTCCATGGATATCTTATAAGTGCGTCACAATTTCAGCGAATAAACAGATGGTTAGGCTTAGCCGGCTAGATTTCTCATTGACTTAGTGTGGTGTTAGGCAACCATGTGGAAGAAATTATTATTTATTCTTTCGTTAATTTCATAGAAGGAAAAGCTGACAAGGAATTTACGAGATGTTTATGGATTATAGACGGGATAACTAAAAAATAATATTCGCAAGTGGCTTTTTACTGATCGTTTATTCCAAATGCGATCAAATTGCGCGAATCGCGCAATCTCGCGGCCAATGTGAACCTTGGGCCTGCATAATAGATAGTCGTAGTAACAACTGTTTAAGAGCTAAATTGGATATTTATATGGTCTGATCCAATAGACGTGGAGAGCAAGCATAAGCAGCGGCAGCAGTGCGATGTTAGTAGTAATGTTAATTATATGAAGTTATTAACAAGTTAATGAAAGAAACAAAAGCAAATAGAAATTATTGAAGGTTTTATACCTTATCTTACACCTACTTTTTTGAACATGAAAACATTGTCAGTAGAGAATATAATTCATTTTTTATAGCATCCAATATGTAATTTCTTGAAAATCGTGATACACAAGGGTAAATAATTTTTTTCCGGGTACCCGGATACCCGACGGGTAACGGCTCTCGGGTACCCGGTTCCCGATTTTTGGACCCGTGTAAACACTAGTCATCATAGATGCTTGGAAGATACTGGAGCGGAGGAGGGGAACTGTGGTAAGGTAAAGTAGAACTTAAATTAGAGAAACAGGCAAGTTATCAATTGGGAGGAGCTGGGGAGCATGTATGGGTATGAAAAAGATGGTTGGTTAGATAAACGACAAAGTAGACTTTCTTAATTGAGAAGATGACGAGAAGATGGTGATCTGCAGTAGGTAGTCGTGAACAATCGTGAACATCGTGAACAATCTGTCAGTGGAAGTGGTGGAAGGAAGGAGGGTAGAGTTAAGGCTATGGCTCACATGATCGAGCAATCGCTAAAAGGTCAATTAATTGTGCATTGGGAGGGTAAGTGATGAATAATGGCAGTAAGAAATGGTGCATCCTATTGGTTCTTCTCTGATGCAAATGTTTCGCTGTTTAAAACAAAAACAAAAAGAAACACTCCCATTTACATCATAATTGACATTTAAATTTGCAATGAACAATTAAAATGTTTAACCCATTGCAGCATTATTGTCTCTGCTCCATAAAATTCCATAAAATAGTACATTATCGAAAAAATGCACATGGAGCTTAAATTTGCTTTGCACAGATTTTCAGCAAAGGCCAAAAAAAATCCCTGTTTCTGTACCATGGCTGAACCCAAGGTTATCAATACATTGCCACTTAAATTTGTGCTTCTGTGTCTTCCTAATTGCCCCCTCTCTTTGTCAGTACACACAGGGGAGTGGCTCCTGACATTGCTGGTACTCGCACCCAAGGACAAATGGTTCATTTTCTTTCCTTATAGGATGATTTTTTTTCTTCTTCTCTCTTTTATAAAGTTAACTGTATTCTATTGTAGTATCAGATGTCCGTCTTTCTATATTGTTTCTTTCTTTCCCTTACTTATTTTTAAACCAGCACGCTTAAGAGTTTACAGTACAATACAGCATTCTTTAATGCTGTTACTTCATCCCAGCTTTTGGAGTTAAAATCCTCCAATAGTTTAAAAGATCATGAATACTTTCAAGTGCTGGATAACAGGTGGCCAGACTTTTCCTTATAGATATTGTCCAGAAATTCTTACTTGGGTCGAAACTTGTGGTAAATGTAGAATGGTATTAATTGAATCTCTCTCGTGGGGAAGTCTAGCTTCGGATGAGTTTGATGGGCAAATGGATATCCAGTCATACGGGAAGCCTTTTATGAACAGCGGATTGCCACTAAGTAACAGATCTATCTTTTATATTTGCTATGAAAATGGACTTAATCACTTCAAGAACTATAACCTGCCCGTCTGTTTCAGTCACCCAGAATACATCTAGTAAACACAACATTTGTAGCTCTATCTTTGAGATGTATCTTTGCAAACTGTAGTTGCTATTATATGGTGTCAGGTTTGTGGCGCCCCCTTTCGGGCTTCATTTGATTGATAATATATCCAGTCAGCAAGTATACATGTCTCTGTGCAGTGATGAAATGTATATAAACTTCTAGGTATTTCCTGTGTATTTCCTGTAACTTGACAATTCATGACAACAGGACTTGAGGTAAGCGACGAGACCGATGGGCAATATGCCGTCATGCCCTCGATGTTTGCCAAGGTACCCCTGACTAAAATACACCCATCCCCTTCCATATCATGTTATGATGGAGATTATCTTCAACTCAAACTTGCAAAACTCAAACCTTAAAAACAAAATGAAGATATCGTTCGGAAAATATTTTCAAAGTTTCAAGCCAAACTTATTGTTTTTGAGCCCCTCAACTGGTGTTTAATATTTGCCCTTTTTGTCCCTGTATACCCAAACTGCACAATTGTAACAAGTTAGTTAAGTAATCACCCAGCACATCTGTCTGTAAAGTTCTTCTGGCATGGTGTAATTTGTGAATGTTTGAATCAATCATGTTACTTCAGTGCAGAGATTGTTGAACAGATAACACACATTAGGACCTATGTGACATCGCCCTCTATTAAAATGTTGGAGAGCCCCATGTTTGTTTAATTATCTGAATGACTTAATGATGAAAGTTGAAGCTGCCTTTTGAGTTGCTGAAACTTGTGTCACACAAGCCAAGCCATGTACAAAGTATTGTATTTAGTACTTTGAATTAATACATTTTAAGCTATACTATCATTTGACTGATCTGAATGAAATAAAGTTGTTTAATAGGAATTTGTACACTTACACAGACAATATTTCATTCGTTCGTTTTTATACTGTCCACAACTTTGCATTATCTCAACCATTTCTGTTGTGGTTACATTGCAATCAGAATTTGATGTACGCAACCAGTTGTCTGCTGGACAACCACCATTTTTGTTGTCGGAACAGAAATTAGGTGGTCTCAGATAATTGGACTGCTGTTAAAATATGCCCTGTTTATGATTGGTATGAAGTAGATTTTGACAAATTCAGAACTGTAAAGTGCACCTTTCAATAATCTAACAAATCTATGTATGTTGAATGTCTAAAAACCTACTTTATAATGTTTTGGAGTACCCGACCTTTATTTACTACCATTTGTTGTTGCAGAGAGGGAGTTGTTTTTGTTACAGAAAATTATATCCTGCTTCCAACAGAATTTCATTGTAAATCTGTACAAATGTCCTTGAAATAAATTAAGAAAAACATATATATTGATAATCAACAAAAGGGCACCAGTTCTAACATATATATGTCACACGAACTGTATTTTTGTCTCCATCAATATTCCGTCCAAAATCTGATAATCATTCTGTTACTTTTGAGTGGCAGGTATACAGTTTGGCTAAAATAACAAACGTGTAGAATAACATCCACAGGACAGTCGATTCCTTCTCCTTTTCCAAACACCTTTCGGCTACCGTTCTTTGTCCATCGGAATGATCAGATTACCGGAATTGAAAAAGAAGTGAATGGAATCTCGGCGACTACGGCAGCTGTAGCCCTTTACTTCGAATGACGATTTAGGATGGAGTCCTTTTGCCATGTTTTGACTTTTATGAATTAAAGCTGATCCATAATGGAAGCATTTTTGGATAGCCAGCCATGTTTTGTCCGAGTCCTCCCGATATAAACCATACTTTCCTTTTCCTTAGATTGTACATAGCCAAAGAAGAAAGTCAATTGTCTAAACGAGATCGATACATCATCGAATCTCAGTAATAGTTCTTACCGTTTTAAATGTACTGTTTCTCTTTTTTGACCGAGGTCTTGCAACACTGTTGTTGTTGGATATAAATTTGTCGAAGATAGCACTCGTTACAATTTTCAATGTTGCCACAGTACGTTATAGTGCAAACTTAATAGGGGACGAATGGAGAGAGCTAGTAAGGTTCCTATCACTTGCTAAATTCTTAGCCTTGGCAATAGATGCATTACATGTAAATTTTCATTCTTGGCCTGGAACTTCCTATTTGGAGAAATAGTTCCTAAATATTACCTCTTTTTAGTGATCATGAATGGTCAAACAAATTTCTGCTTTCTCTTAGTAAACCTTATTGGTAATTCTTTTGCAATTGGTCAAGTAAAACCTTCATTTCTTACCAATTTCTATAATCCTAAGTATATACTGCATACACGTGCGGTTTAAACTTCTGTGTGCTCAAACTGTTGATCGATTAACAGTATCCGGGCTCCCTGCTATGCTTTTGAAATCTGTAAAATATTTCTTTTTGAAAATTAGAGCAAAGGACAATTGGCAACTTTTCTATTGTTATCTTTTAATTTGATAACCTACAAAGCAATTAATGGTAAAATTGGATCCATTCAGATTGCTTGTTTACTTTAGAGATTGATGTAACAACTCTACGAAAACAGTTCTTCTGGAGAGGTCTTTTTCGAACTAAAAGACTCAGGTCTGATAGGACCCAAATCAAATATACTGAAAGAAGGTTAAAGAGACAACCTAACAATTGCAACTGGTTACTGAAACAACAGGTGGGCTAAATTCAACAGGGGTAGGTGGGGTGGGAGGGGGGTTGGCTAAATTTGTTCATGTCAACTGATTAAATTCATACCCCCTCTAGCATAGTAATTAAATTAGCCAATGATGTCTGAGCTAAGCACACTTTTCATTGCTATTATAAGTGGATATGAAAGACATCCTTAAATGGAGGGTTTGTTTAGTGCATGCTGCCTGATAATTTTACTTGTTTGCTCTGGCTATGGGAGTTCATCAAGAGTTCCCAGTGTGTAAGTGAATACATGGACAAGAGAATTATGTCAAAGGCTTGCAGTCAAAAATAGGAGCCTTGAAGTACTAACCAAGATTCAAGACCATAAAATGCACAGGTATGCAGATGGCCTGTCAAATGGTAATGTTTACAACTTAGGTAAGTTTTGTACAGTGTGATGTACAGAACATAATTTCCAAGAAACTACACCCTGATAATAGCAAGGACCATCATTCTCTCAAATACTGTAATCGTGGTATATATAATCCTGTAACCATGAAAACTCCCTACCTACAGTGGTTTCTTGTGATAGCCATATATATGCGCCATTATTGTGTAATAACACCCTTCCCATTGCAACCCACTGTAATCCTTGTCCATTACATCACACATGAAACTGCATGCATGTAGACCTTATATAAGCACTCTCTAGGGAGCTTTCATGCACTGTGCCTGTGTTGATCTATATTACCATATTTAAACAAGACCATTCCCCCCCCCCCCCCCAATTACTTTCAGAAGATTTTAATTGCCCTGTAAGAGTATCTGTCAATTAAAGAAAATTCTCATGGTAAAGAGAGGTAGACAACTTGGGCAAGTCAAATCAGTTGGCCACACCTAAATGTCGCTTTACACATTGACTCTTTCACAGTAAATTAACTTTACATTAAACTTCAAACCATTGTCATTCATAATTTGTGCTTTCATATTGAGTTTGTGTTGGCCCTTTTCGTTTTCTTGTTTTACTCATTCTTATTTTGGATTAAATATGGCAGAAGAAGTCAAGTAGATGGATTGTTTTGGTGTTTGCACACAATAGCTGTCAAAGATATTAGACCTTCAACTAGTTGTGACTCACACTTTAGCCTTCACGCCTCATCAGAAAACTATGTCATGGGCTATTGCAGTGTACTCTTCCTCATAGGGTGCGTTTTGGCACCTTCAGACCAAAACTTGATCTGGTTAATACCCGTAGCAAAATGGCCAACTGCTGCCATATGAATGCAAATTGTGTACTATGTATAACAACACAGGTTTTGCACACAAAACCATTCAGTCTTTTAAAAGTCAGGCTGAATTGCCCTCACTTTTAATAAGATAATTGGACAAATTGTTAAGTTTCATAAAGTTACCTTAAGATTAAATTTCCATCATTATTATTTTTTTCTCATTTTCCCAGCTCAATTGTCATTTAAACCACAAGATTACCTTGCTTTTGTATTTACTGGCAATATTTAGCATTTAAAGAGGTGTACGAATTAAAACAAAATTCATGTTAATTCTAGATGCAACATGTAAATAATCTGTTGCACCCTGATACTAACTGTATTTAACTGTTCCTAAACCACGCTTGAAGACCTATAGTTACAGAAGCTTCGAATGCTCTGGGTCTTATCTCTGGAACAAGTTACCAGATCACATTCGAACATGCTATAAACTTTCTACTTTCAAAAGTCTACTTAGACCCATTTTTTCACTTGTTCTTTTGTAAATTAATTTACTTTCTTTGTAAAGCGCCTTGAGCAGTGACTTTTGTTTACTGATTTGGCGCCATATGTCTCATTTATTATTATTATTATATATTATATGTATACCTTAGTGCAGTTAATTGTACCGTATATGCCCGGGAGGTTTTGGTGATTTTGCTGACCAAGTGATAAATGCTGCTTTCATACAAGAGTTATTATAATATCTGTAGGATGATCCTTAATAGACCTCATTAGTATTGTCCCCGAATATGCTAGAAAAGTCAGATAATGGTTACCCATACTCCAATTTTAACATTTTTTTCCCTACCACTTTCTACCACTCATTCATACTGATATTTAAATATGTATTTTAACACTCGTCAATATCTGGCAATTCTATTTTACCCCTCATCAAAACCAGAGCCAAGCTAGGAAAGTTCTTTTGAAAACTTCTAGCAATTTTTGATAGTGTGCCCAAAATTTAGTTATAATACTGATGACCTTTAAGTGTCAACTATCCTGTTTTGACTTGCTGCCCTCTATTGAGGTTCTAACTGCAATCATTGGTGGTGAAACTTTGATCTACCACCAATCAGCAAGTTTACTCAAGATCACAGGCATTGATAGCAGAGGCAGACATTTTGGAGTCTTTCAGAGGAGGGCTATTTCTGTTTGATGAAAAAATAGATAAGTGTAGACCTTCATCCTATCATCCCTGTCTGCTTGCTGTGTACAGATTTTCACCATCTATAGTTTGTGGAGGAGAATGTCAGTTTTTACTTTATCAGATTTATGCTCATATCTTTGGTGGGGTCTTGTCCATCTTCTTTCCAAGGGGTCTAAAAATCATGCATTATCAACTTGTGAGAAAAAGACGATGTTCCACAGTCTCATTATTTGTTGCAGACCTGACATGCCAGCATTTCTAAACCAAAACTGCAAAGTTTCCATCCGATTCAAAGAGCATTGAGAATTTTGTTTATATTTGATTCTTATTTCTCTTAGCAAAATGTATTAAAATTTACTAAATTGCTACAGAATTTGTTAGTGGTACATATGGAGTTATTGAGAGCTAATTGAGTGTTGTTCTTTTTTTTTATATACATTTTTTTGAAATTTTTCCTTGCGGGGTTAGGGCAGGAATTTTTTTTGCTTTTGAGTTTTTTTTTTTTTGGGGGGGGTGTGGTTTTTTTTTTTTTGTGGGAGTCTGTTTTTTATATTCTGTGTTTTTCTGTGTATCTTTTGTGTTGTAGTGTGTGTAGCGTATGCGTGTCTTTTTATTTTTTTTACACAGAGATAGTGGGGGAGGGGAAGAATGAAGTACACTGCACAGGGTTACATGCTACCACTGACTTGAACTACTGTACCTTCATTTCAAAGCAATGAAATAGATAAGAGGTGCGGATGTAAAGTTCCCGGACTGTTTTACCCTTCAGCAATAAAAAAGATTTAGTGATCAAGGTTTGGATGGTATGAAATGATGGATAAGATAAGACAGGTTTTCTGCTCCTTAGGAGGGTGGGTATAGTTTGCATTATATATATATGTGGTTAGCTATGTTTAGAGATAAATCATATTAGAGTTTAATAATACAATACGTAACACTCAGAATTTATTTAGAAAGGAACTGTTTTAATACCGGTTGTAGGATTATAAATCACATCTAATAATAAAAGTGGAAGAGTGCTCCTGTATCCTTCCCTTCCCCTCCTTAGAAAGTGACTTGGCTCCCACTCTTAAAGGTCTGTCTCCAATCCATGTAAGAATACGTTTTCATCTACCTATGCAGTCAGAGACGACTAACTTCCTGTTGTGACAACCAAAATTAGGAGGTTGTCCGATGGACGACTAGTTGTTTGCATCAAATTCAGAGTGCATTGTAACTTAATACCAATCCCCCTCCACACTCCCCAAGTAGGTAAAATGATAAATTGATATCATTCCCAATGTTGGTGTTTTGTTCAACAAACCTACACATCTCTGCTACAATGTACCTATTGGTCATTGTTAAGTTGCTAGTTTATTGGAAAACCAAATTTGCTGTTCGGACAACCAACCGGTAAGGTTCAGGTTGTCCCACAGACAGCCAGATAAATTTTGCAAACCGAACCCTAAAATCTTAATTTTGCTTCCCATCCCACACCCCCCCCCCCCCCAAGGATACTTGAGATGTATAGAAGGAGGATTTGTCTGGTAACTAATCTGTGTTTAGTTGTTAATTGGGGCCAGATTTGGCTACCCTATGTTACTTGATATAGTTTCAAAATTTTATAGCGTTAGCCCCATTTTCCAAACACAGTTGTAAAGTCTTAACCCACCAGATCTTTGCAGCATGTGCTGTAGTCTTTGGTCAGGTGGTTTCGGAAGCCAAAAGTAAACAATCCAAGGTAATTAAAAGTGTGAAATAATGAGCTACAGGTTTTTTAATTACCGGCAGTCCAAATAACATTAAACCTGTACACAGTAGGTACAAATAACCATAAACGTTGAACAACTATTCACACTGTTAATCCGAAAACTCTGTACACATCTATTTTGAGTTATTTTATGTTCTTGTTGGAAGCTATGACAAAATGGGATTTAACTTCAATATTACAGTTTTGCTAATAATAATGTAAAGGTACATTCATTCTTGCATAATAGGCTACAGAAACTTTTCTACATTAGACCTCATTGAAGAAACAAAAACTGCAACAAAAACAAAAGTTGCGTATATATTACAGCTTTAAAATCAAGTAACAGCAGTCAGTACATAATAAGCTTAGGTCCAGGATTGGAATTAAATGGGCTCATACTCTGGTGATATCATGTAATGGGTGGCTGAAGGAAAGATTTAACATACTTATACCATTAATCATATTCCACCATATACCAGAAGTAATCAAATTATGCAAAGAATGTATAGATCTATACCAATGATGAAAAAATAAAAGATTGTCTTAAATGTGTTTTTGGGACTTGCAATCTTTTGTAATTGGTTTTACTGGGTCATAGTCATATATATATATAGATATATATTAGCTAAATCATTGCAATACACCACAAATACACTTCGATTCCACTGTGAGACATAACATCACAATAAATCCTAGTGTGCAGTTAATGTGCAACCAAAACAGTCGAATAAATTCTAAATTGTTTCAAAAGTGTTGCAAAAATTTAGTGCCACCATTTTGCATCTAAGCACCCTCCATTTTACCACAATTTATCCTTGGGGAGGGGTCACCCCTCCTCTAAGACCCTTCCGCTGGACTACATAACATGTTTGCTACCTGGTACAAGGAGGGTTTGCCTGCATGTGTCACATAAGTGCATGTAGTTTATATTTCATGGCTGAATGGTGACCCTAAATTACATGGTAAGACAAAGTGCTCTTTTGTTACATATATATGCACGTCCAACATGTTCAACATTCCTGTGGATTAGTCCTATTACCACTTTTCTATGTTTTCTATTTATTATTTATTATTATTTTACACTCTAGATAAGAGACAGACAATGTTAAATTTGACCTCACCATACACTTACAGTGCTTGTGTATATTTACACAACACTTCCCCATCAACTTCAGTGGAAAAAAAAATCTGTATTTTTTCTTTCTTTTTTATTAGGAGTTACTTGCAACGATGTTTATTTTGTAAAGTTTAAACTATTGTTCTAAATGGATCTATTCAGTTTTTGTTAGCCAATTGTTTATAAACGAATATATTATCACAGCTAGGTTTAATGGAAGCTCTGTTGTGATTTATTGATGAGTTTCCATGACAACCAAACATTCACTCTATCCGATTGTTTGAATACTTTGTACTTATTGAGCATTCTGAAATAAAATATAAAAGCTAAAATGGCTTTTACATAAAAGTATCAAAGGTATAAAGTTTATAACCAGTTACCTGGTTAGCTTCAAAGTGGAAACTAAAACAACAAATATGCCA